>CM047811.1:925436-1121492 GCA_026214975.1 Gentiana macrophylla | reverse complement strand
TCTCTTTCTAGTATCTCCGGCTTCCAATCTCTCTACACCTATTTTCTTAATTCTTTCTAGTCATCAAAATACATTATGTCTCTCAATTGACTCATTTCATTGGCACCTATCTTTTCACTCTCTTGAGTTGCTCTATCTCAATATATAAATTCTTATTTCTTATATTTCTTTTTTAGGGTATTATATTCCCTCCTTATCCATTGAATTAAGCCTTAAATGAGCCTTATATGAGACAGATATGTGTGCCTTGAAGTAGTCACTTGAATTAAGCCTTAAATGAGCCTCGATCATCATTTTCATCGATCATCGATATTGATCATCATTACCGATCGACATCTTGTGTTAGTGTAAACGTTTCGATAAAATTCGGCTTTCAAATACTACGTCGAAAGGGTATCAAACGCGGTCTCAAAATGAAGATAAAAAAATATGAACTTTGGTGAAACAAATTTGATGATCGTTGTTCTAAATCAAAAGTTACGGTCGTTTATAAGAAAAAGCGCTCTAGTTAATACAAATATTTTTTCGTCTTTCAAAATATACGTCGGAAGGGTATCGTATTTGGGCTCAAATTGAAGAGCAAAAAAAAACATGAATTTTGGTGAAAAAATTTCGATGATCGGAGTTGTAAATTAAAAGTTACGGTTGTTTGAACAAAAAAAAAAAAAAAAAAAAACAGAAACAAAACAGATCAAACTGATCAATGTACTCATGTATCATGTAGCTGAGGAAACGCGCGAGGGTTAGTTTTGTCCGTCTGAAAATGTTTGTCCTTTTTGGAACTAAAAAAAGAAGTGTGTCATATTTATTTATTTTGTAATTAAAAAAGGACTTTTCACTCGATCTCACTTTTTCTAATAAGCTAAATTTTTCTAATTGCTCATTTTATTTCTAGCCCTAAAAAAACATTTTTTTACACTTAATGACATTATTATTATTATTATTATTATTATTATTATTATATATAAACACAGAAAATACGGACATGTTGTTGGAGAATTTGAATTAAAATTAATTATAAAATTAATGGAGGGTCGCAACAGTTCGATGAAAGGTTACGACCCGTAAGAATTTGCGAAGTGGATCCTCGGCTTTTACTCCCCAGCATGAACCCTGCTTTTGTCGACGTGGAGTGATCGACACCGCCCAAAAGTGTGTGCTCTCTCTCCTGCTTCTGGATCGAGCGGCTCCGATGCTTCCACGTCTTCAAAGCTGGGTAAAGCTGGACTCCTCGACGCCGAGGATCCGGACTCAAGAATTTGTATCTTTTCGGTAAAAGGTTATAACTTTTCGGTTAAAGGTTGCAACCTTTAAATGATCGGACACCTTTCTCCTATATAATCTTAACATTACAATGCAAAAAGAATGCAAATTTTTCATATTAATTTCCTTAGAAAAGATTCTGGCCAGTTGCTTTAAAATACTCATACAAATACTTTGCATAATTTCGAGTCAAGAAGAGATTTACAGAACAGGATCGGTTCGCCGTCTTTTTCTCATTGAAATGCAACAACCCGAAGAAGGAATGACTGTTGTATATTGAGAGACGATTGCCATTACCGTGTGCACATAATCGGGGCAAAAACGTCTTAAGGACAGAGTGTTGTACTCGCCTCAGTCAATAAGTTTTCTGTCATATTTTATGTTTTCGTTTTGCTTGAATTTTATGTTAAACAGCATGCTAGAACCGGTAATTTTTCCCATCAATCTTAAGACGTTTTTGTTTGTTGATGTTACCGTCTCTTCTCACATGATGTTTAGACTTCATACAAAAAAGTAAAATTTTGTTGCCCGAGTGTTCTGTTTATCATAAAATGAACTGCAAATAGGAATCTGAGTAGAAAAAGAAAATTATGATTGGTGTATATCAACAGAAAAGCATAACAATCATAAAGACTGTGTTTATGCATGCCGTTAAACTTCAAGTCTGTACTTAAAAATTGCATGTCAATTTTTAAGGCCGTGTTTGTTAAATGTGCTATAAATCGAGAGTAATGCAAACTCGTTTGTCTGTTGTTTCATAAGGTGCTATTTTAATTCATCAAATAGTGTTTGTTTCATCTTGTACTAGTTTCTTAGATTGGACTGTTAATACGATTTATCCATAGATCTAGAACATCATAATAATCACACGGTAAAAAACCAGAATTACCTCCGTTTGTGGCCATGATGTTGCTGCCGGAGATGGTTGCCGATGCTGCCGGAGATGGCTGCCGGAGACGAATTGCTATTGCTTTGACGAGGATTGCGGTATCTCTCTCCTTACCTACAACCGTTATGTGTTGGTTTCTTTCGTATGCTTTATGATGGAGTAAAGCATTGCTTTTATAGGCGGAGAGAGGGCCGAAATCCGAATGATCTAGGTTTTAGCTTTAATCTCGGCCGTCCATCAAAGCCGAGTTTTAATCGGATTAAAACTCCTTTTAAATAACCAATAAATAATAAATAGCATATTTCCTAGGGAAAACGAATTTCCTATAAGACCACTATTACGGGGAAGGAAATTAATCGGGCTCTATAAAAGCCACGACATAATTTTTCTTACATTCTCCCACTTGGTCGATAGGAACATTCATCAGTGTTTTCCTTTCATGGATCATAAGACGCGCGTTATATGCTAAACATTTCCTTTAGTCGGTTAGCGTAAGTGTCATCATTAATCTAGCTGTCAATGCGAGTCATAGCGGTTACACATCATCATGCAACATGCTTCCTTCTATGCACCACAACATTTACAACTGTCTTAATTAGACCATAAGCGGAGATTACATAAACGGTCCCATTATGTCTTTGCAAGAGACAATTTCTGTTATAATATATCCATTCGTAAGGTGTGTACACAATGGAAAACAGAAAACAATAATGATGTAGAAGAGTGACATTAAGAGCTCCACAAATGTCAAACATAAGTATAAATAAATGGAAGAACATGATAATTAGGAGCTATCCTCAAGACTCATTCTTTCAGTGTCTCTCTATTATGTCTTCAGGTAGTCCTTTCGTAAATATTTCTACAACCATAAGATTTGTCAATTTGTGTTTAATGACAAACAATTATCTTCTAACATCTTGCTTCAGTAATTGATATTTAAGGTCCATGTGTTTTGGTCCCTTAGATATCATGTCATGCTTAGAGGATCCATGTCCCTTAGATTGCAGCCTCATAACATGCCACGCACTCTACTTTCATGGTGGATGAGTATGGCAACTATGACTTCTGGCTTTTCCGTGATACGACACCTCCGTTTAAAAGATACACGTAGCTAAGAGTACAAAGTCTGGTGTCAGTTTATCCTCCAAAATCCGAGTCTGAATAACCAGTCACCTGTGGGTGTCCTGATTTTCAGTATGTGAGCATGTAATTCCTGTTCCTTTAAGTATCTCAGTACTTTCTTAGCAGCTTTCCAGTGAGACATTCTTGGATTGCTTTGAAATGTACCCAGCATGCCAACAACATGACTAATGTCAGGTCTTGTACAAACCTGTACATACTATAAACTCTCTACAAGAGAAGCATAAGGATGTTTTTCCATTTCTTTACGTTCCAACTCATTCTGCGGAATAATATTAGAACAATAATGGAAGAACATGTCATCATGCAAAATCTTTCCAAAAATTTATCAATATAGGCATTTGAGACAATCCTAAATATTAAGTGCCCTGTCACGGAATATTTCTATCCCTAACACATAGGAAGCCCCGCTTAAGTCTTTCATTTCAAAGTTCTTGAAGAGATCGGCCTTGGTTTCATGTAATACACCAAGATCATCACGCCAATGATAGATCACGAATATACTGAGAATCAAAAATATGAACATACTCCCACCGATCTTGAGGTATATGCAAGGGTCGATTGTGCTCTCATTGAAACCGAAAACAGTAATGGTTTCATAAAACTTTAAGTACCGTTACCTCGAAGCTTGTTTCAGTCCATATATTGATTTCTTAAGCTTGCAGACCATGTCTTCATGACCGTCAACAATGAAATCTTTAGGCTGACGCATATAGACTTTTTCTTTCAAGTCTACATCCAGAAAGACTGTTTTCATATCCACCTATTGTAACTCGAGATCATAATGAGCTACTAGTTCCATGATAATTCTAAATGAGACTATCCTGGACACAAGGGAAATGTCTCTTTATAATCAATGCCTTCTTTCTGATTGAAACCTTTGGCAACAAGTCGGCTTTATATCATTCAATATTACCATTACAGTCGTGCTTAGTCTTGAAGACCCATTTATAGCCAACTGGTTTGTGTCCTGAAGGTAATTGAACGACTTCCCATACTTGATTTTCATCCATAGATTTCAATTCATCTTTCATGGCATCAATCCACTTACTAGATTTAACTTCCTTAACGGCTTGTGAAAACGAAACCGGATCTTTACTTGTCCTTTGTTCATATTCTACTTAATGATAAAGCATATAATCATCAGGAATAGCAGATCTCCTTTGTATTTGAGATCTTCTTAATGCTGGTTCCTGTGGTGCTTCATTACTATTTTCATTGGCGATGATCTCATTATGGAGTTATTGATCATTTATTGGATTTTCTTCATTGTTCGACGGTTCAACAATTGAGAGATTCCCAATACTTTTCGGAATAGGGTTAAAAGGGACGGGTACCCTTATTTCCTTTATGATCAAATCATGAATTTTATCACTCCCACTGCTTTCGCCATTCTTGTAGAATATAGCATTACCGGTTTCATCAATTCTCGTAATATGGTTAGGACAATAAAACCTATATCCTTTGGATTTTTCTGGGTAACCTTGAAGTAACCACTAACTGTTTTAAATCCAATTTCTTTACTTGTGGATTGTAAATTCTAGCCTCAGCTGGACATCCCCATATCTGGAGATGCTTCATATTGGTTTTCCACCATTTCCACAGTTCAAAAGGTGTCTTTGGAACTGCCTTACTGAGAATCCTATTTTAAATAAAACCAGCTGTGCGTAAAGCTTCCATCCACAATGATATAGGTAAGTCAGTATGACTCATCATAAATCTAACCATTTCCATATACGTATGATTCTGCCTTTCTGCTACACCATTCCGCCATGGAGATCCAGGCGTTGTGTATTGAGCAATAATTCCAGCTTTTGGAGAATTTATGCAAAGGGTCCAGGATGTTGTCATGTTTCATCATACCTTCCATAAAATTCACCACCTCTATCCAACCTTATGATTTTCACCTTTCTATCTTGTTGCCTCTCGACTTCAGTTATGAACATTTGTAAAGTGTCCACAGATTGAGATTTGTAATGCAACAAGTATAGATAACAATAACGTGAATAATCATCGATAAGGGTGATAAAATACTTTTCTCCTCCAAAGGTGGGAGCATCAAAGGTCCACAAATGTATGTATGTATTATTTCAAGAAGCTGGGTACTTCTTATGGCTAAATTGAGATACAAAATGTTTAATGAGGCTAATTTAAACAACACTTACATAAGAGTGGAGTATAGACAAGAAAATAAGGTGCTCCTGTGGGTAGTCACCATAAATTCTGCACATAATGTCGTGATACTCACACATAATTGAGTGATATTTTTGTAAAGAAGACGAACAAGGTATCTGCGGATATCCTTGACCTTCGTAATACACACCCCATTTATCTTTATGTTGTGATGATAAGATGAGTTTTCAGCAAAAGTGGTATTAAGATAAGTTTAATAAAAATGTCTACACTTAAAAGCTAACAACTTAATGCAACATAAAATTTGCTTATACCAACTAACTAGGGTCAAAACCAAATTATTCCTTAAATTGACATATCCCTTAATTTGAACCATTTGTTAGTTCAACTGAATATCAATAAATTTTCAATCACTGCTCAGAATGTGATTAAAACATTTATGCATCTTCATGTCAGGCTGCTGTGGCTATACCCAACATTTGACACCATTGACATTCAAGTTTTGACAATCATACAGAAGTCAACTATACATTATGTTGACATAACTATGTGCAATGTAATACTTAAATATGGTTCTAGTATACAGGTTTATTGCCTTACTAAGCTTACAAAATAAATATGTCACGATCTAATCACTGAACATAATGTGAATAGTCGTTATATGTCAAGAATTTGAGCTGTTGTGGCAATACTCTAAAATTGACACAACTTCAAGACATATTTCTAATATTTGCAAAATTCAATAATTAAAAGGCCAAAACTTTATGATATGTCAAAAATTTATATGAACCAAATATCAACAAACATATGTAATTTGCACTTTAATGATATTCAGTCACTTTATCAATATGTGACTTTGTTGCTTCAAATGTCATAACTTTAATCATTAACAATAATAAATGATTAAACACACAATATGTGACAACTAATATTCAAAATAATAGCCCTTCAAATTCATCACAACAATATTTACACATTGATTAAGTACACAAATCGAAAGTAAAGCAGGAATGAACTGCTATTATAAAACGATCAATATCATTAGTCACATATTATTTAACACTTAATGTGCTAAAACATCATTTATATAAAGCGGGGCCAATATATATTAAATTAGGTCTATGTTACTAATTTCTTTATGTGTCACTATTTATCACCTGTTAAATGTGATAAATCATTATATTATGTGATACAAAATGTTTGATTATTATTATTATTATTATCTTCCCAACAATACATATGTACGTTTTACAGGTACATATAACTGACAACAAATAATGATGTTGTAGCATAAATGGAAGAATTGACTATAATGATCAAACAAATAAACATGATATTATAACTCCAGTACTCTTAAATGTACCAAAGTGCGCAACGGAACTTATTTATTCTTAATAGCAATAAAACAACTCCCCTTAACATAGATACATAATAAAATTTAAGCCCTAATAAATTTGGGATTAACAGCCGCATAATTATTGTCGTCACTAATACACTGAAGAGTAAGAATCACTGTATTCAAATCAAATCAAATTTTATGACAGCTTTATATATCATTCTTCCTCAATTTGAACCTAATGCTCTCGGGCGGTCTTGATACATTTATTTATTATTTATTTTTGTTTTGCTCCAAATAGTAAGTAAAACAAAATAAAACAAGTAATAAGACCAAACCTAATAAGCAGTATTCAATTAATGCTGGCCGCCGCAATATTCGAGAAAGCAAAACGTAATTGCTTTAAATTTATTTTCTTTTTTTTTTTTTTTTATTTTTAATTTTATTTTATTTTATTTTATTTTTTTTTAAATTTAAATAATTAGATGAACCCTAATTTTGCATGGTCCAGTGGATGACCGTCAAACGCAAGCAGCCGCCATTGGATATTTGATGACTAAAGCCATTGACATCCATATATCAATGGAATTGTTTTATAGCAATTTCATGATATTTGCTCACAGAAACAATTCCCCTCCTCAATTTTATTATTATAATAATAGAACTTAATTGAAGCCTCCGATAAAGATGATTTCTACCGGAAAAACAAATTGAGGTGAGGTGATACCAATTATACGAAGGAAACCTAATCTGGTAGCAACTAGCAACACGATGTATAACCAATTGAGGTGATACCAAAAAGTCTCTGTCTTTCAACCAATTAACAGTAAAATACGGCAATACAGGATCGAATCAATTTGATAATAGATCGACGTTTAACGATGCCGAGCAATAGCAATTAATAGCATACACGAGGGATTAATGGACTATCATGTGTTCTAAACCGGCTCCGATACCACATGTTAATACGATTTATCCATAGATCTAGAACATCATAATAATCACACGGTAAAAAACCAGAATTACCTCCGTTTGTGGCCATGATGTTGCTGCCGGAGATGGTTGCCGATGCTGCCGGAGACGAATTGCTATTGCTTTGACGAGAATTGCGGTATCTCTCTCCTTACCTACAACCGTTATGTGTTGGTTTCTTTCGTATGCTTTATGATGGAGTAAAGCATTGCTTTTATAGGCGGAGAGAGGGCCGAAATCCGAATGATCTAGGTTTTAGCTTTAATCTCGGCCGTCCATCAAAGCCGAGTTTTAATCGGATTAAAACTCCTTTTAAATAACCAATAAATAATAAATAGCATATTTCCTAGGGAAAACGAATTTCCTATAAGACCACTATTACGGGAAAGGAAATTAATCGGGCTCTATAAAAGCCACGACATAATTTTTCTTAAATGGACGACATCAAAGTACGTGGTTGATTTTCCATGTATAGATTATTCAATTAGAATATTATCAATCAGGAAAATCTAATCCATCAATTGGGATACAGGAAAATTCCATGTGCATATGTAATAGTTCTGCAATTGTTTTGAGAATAAATGAATGATGAATAATTGAATATTTTAGTTGGACAATTTATGTGGGGATGTAGTGCCATGACATGATCGTTGTTTTCTCCTTAATTATGTGTTTAAGTGTTTTTGTATATACCGGTAAAATACTTGAATGGAAAAAAAATGGTTATTACGGTATATTATTGCCGGCACTTACTGAGATTTAAATATTGTGTAATTAAACTAGTGGTGGTTTGATCCCACTTTGCGACATGAATGCTAATTTCCAAAGATTGAGTCACTTTCTGTTTCAAAAAGGTTGAAAACACACGACCATTGGTGGTGAAATGATATAATTTTATGAAATATATCTGCTTTAATTTGTTTAATGCAAGGATTTGAGTTTTAGTGAACAAAATTATGATTCATGGTACTTCAAACAATCCTTGTTCTATTGTGCTGCATAGAAACGACAGAGTTGTAGTAAAATAATCTCTATTAAGTATTCTCTTGGTGGTTAGTTGACGACGACAAATTATGTCACCTTAATAATCCGGGCATTGATCGAATGTAGTGATGAATATCCCAAAACCCTAATGCCTAAAGAATGAAATTGTGTTGTTTTATGATTGCGGCTGAGTCTAAGAATTTATCTTAGATTGCCTACGTATCCTGTTAGGTTCCAGGAATCAAGCATTACGTAGTTCCTAGATTGGGGTATTTATAATGACAACACATGCCCTAACCCTAATGTTAAGTCGGCTTATGTTATTGTCATATTTACCCTTATTGGGCCTTAACCCTTGCCCAAGTTATCACACTGTTAATGGGCCTAGACAGCTGGTGCGGACTCCGTCCTCCATGTCGATATTGCCGACCTGCGGTACTCGACTCTGGGACTCATTGTCCTACACTGCTCGGTTATCGATCGTCGTAGCCTCGAATCTGGGCATCGACATGAGTACCTTGACTCTAATCCACAATGTGATAACCAACCGATAGACGACACGTGGAGGGGTGAAACCCTGTATCGTCATTAGTCTTTGACATGAGTGTGCGGTAATCAAAGATTTCTATTTGTGATGCATTGAGACAATGAAGTTGAAAACTCATTCATAGAAACACAATAAAACTTTTTATGTGTTGTTTTGATTAAATAAATGAAAGGTTCATGTCCTATCATTTATCATAATAGACATGATTCTCGGTTGAAGAGATGCAAAATAAAATTAGCTGTGTGTTAATTAAATTATTACATTTCTCATTAATTTTATGTGTTGTTTGTGTATCTCAACTCGCTATATGGTGTTATTGAGTCTGAGTCATGACTCTTCCATAAGAGAAGTTATATATCCTTTGGCTTTTCCACTGGAAACTAAATATGGGAAGTTGAATATTCAAATGAAATGTTGTGTTGTGTTGTTTGATAACATAAAATGGAGTGGTTACGTCTTATCAAAATAAATAGTGGTGTCTCAGTTTAAGTAAAGTTATTTAACTTCTAATGTTCATGCATATTTTCTATTTTGAGAAAATTGTTGTTATGAACATTACTTTTAATTAAAGAGACATCATAGGAAGGGTTACGATAATGACACACTTTATTGACTGTGTTTTTATTAAATAACGTGTGTGTGTGTTTTTATAATAACTCCTAACTACATTTGAATGTGGTGGTTCATTTTATTGGTTTGACTCTTCTTTATTGATACTTGATAAAAGAGGTATTGATTCTATTTGGTGTACTTATTCAACTTGTAAAGGTTGTGCCAAGTGTGGTACTACCGGTTGGAGTACTTGTGAAATTTGATGTGTTTATCTTCTGTCACTAGACAGAAATGGAAGGAAACTCCGAGGTGAATCCAAATAAGATTGTGACTGTTGTGACACATGTGTATGTGCCGGTTGTGGCACTGTATGCTGCACCCGTGACTGGTTAATCTCATCATGTTCTTGGAGAAGTACCGAGACAAGTGAAGAATGGTTGTGCAACGACAATGTCTTTTATGATTATCATAATGAAAGTGAGAAAACATAGCAAACGGATTTAATGTTTCATAGGTAATCTTGGTGGTGGATATGATGTATTGTTTCATGACTTGCTGAGGCGCCGTCATCATTCATCAAACAACTACATCATACATACCTCAGTCAAACGGTATTGCAGAATGCAAGAAGCAAGCTCTTAAAGAGGTAGTGTATGCTATGTTAAGAAGTTTGAGTTTATCTCATAACTTGTGGGGGTGCTCTCCTCTCAGAGAACTTCATTCTGAATATGATACCTTCAAAGAAGAAGGGTGTGACCCCGTATGAATAGTGAAAAGGCCACAAGCCTAACCACAAATTCATAGAAGTGTGGGGGTGTCTGGCTAAGGTTGAAGTACCTAAACCAAAGCAAGTGAAGATGGAACCTAAAACCATTGAGTGTGTAGTAGTGTCTATCGGGTTCTGGTGTACAAGTCAAACATTTTTTATGTATATCAAAATGTGATCACTCATTAAAGGAATGTTGTATTTATTGATGTGATCATTCCTTGTAAAGACAAGGAGAAAGAAGGTTCAATCTATAGTCCTTGACCGGATGTTAAGGTATTTGAAGTTTACAATGAACCTCGGAATACAGTGTACAAGATATCCAGCAGTATTGGAAAATATATCGTGATGCAAAATGGATATATGGCTGTAAAGACTCAAATCTAGTGGATATGTATTCACTATTTGTAGTGGTGTTGTGTCCTGGAAGTCCACGAGACAGATGTGCATAGCTCATTCCACGATGGAATATGTGTTTATAGCATTGGATTAGCCTAGAGAAAAAGTTGAATGGCTTAGGAATATCATTAAGGATATCCCGTGTTGGCCTAAGCCAGTGGCTGCTACTAGCATACACTGTGATAGTCAGTCGGCTATATGAAGGACACATAATAGTATGTATAATGGTAAGCCTCGACACATACGTCGAGACATAATACCATTGCAAAATTGATCTCTAAAGGTTTGATTTCCTCGATTATAGAGTCGAAGGGGAATCTTGCGGATCCGCTTATAAAAAAGGTTTAGCTAGAGATCGGGTGTCAATTTTTTGACAAACGGAATGGGACTTAAGCCTATTACGTATGTTCCCTTATAATGGCAACCCAACCATAGTGACTGGAGATCCCAAGATCATGGTTCAAAAGGGACAACTAAGTTATGAGGGACAATTAGCACTTTCCCATTCTGTTAAAAACAAAAGTGCTTTCTGTGATTTTGTTAGGTTAAGTATTAAGCTTTTAATGATTCCTATATCTTGGTAAAGCCAAGTAGGGTATTGCAGAGTACTCTTTATAGGAGGTCGCCTATGTAAGTGGAAGTGGGGCCGCTTCTGTGAGAATTTGTGGGCTGAATTCTCTAACACACTTTCTGAAACCAAGGTGTTCCTAGGCCAAAATGGACACAACCATGTGAACCTCGAGAATGTTAGGAGATCTGTTGTGTAGGTATCGTCTAGGCATGCACCGAAGCCTGAGCAGTTCAAGACCTTGTTCACTGCTTAGCCGAGTATGTCCAATGGTACTTTACTACGGAAGGTTCAAGGCAGCAAACCACCTCGCCCGATGCAACAGATTTACGCATGTGATCTCTTCAGAGTCTGCATTTCATTTGAATTAATTTTCATTCATGTGAGGGATTGTTGGAGAATTTGAATTAAAATTAATTATAAAATTAATGGAGGATCGCAACGGTTCGGTGAAAGGTTACGACCCCGTAAGAGGTTGTATCCTTTCGGTAAAAGGTTATAACTTTTCGGTTAAATGTTGCAACCTTTAAATGATCGGACACTTTTCTCCTATATAATCCTAACATTACAATGAAAAAAGAATGCACGTTTTTCATATGAATTTCTCTAGAAAAGATTCTGGCCAGTTGCTTTAAAATACTCATACAAATACTTTGCATAATTTCGAGTCAAGAAGAGATTTACAGAACAGGAACGGTTCGCCGTCTTCTTCTCATTGAAGTGCAACAACCCGAAGAAGGAATGACTGTTGTATCTTTGGAGACGATTTCCATTACCGTGTGTACATAATCGGGGCAAAAATGTCTTGAGGACAGAGTGCTGCACTTGCCTCAGTCAATAAGTTTTCTGTCCTATTTTATGTTTTCGTTTTGCTTGAATTTTATGTTAAACAGCATGCTAGCTAGAACCGGTAATTTTTCCCAACACATATCGCACGTCACGATATGAAAACGTCGACATGCCTATTTAAAAATTTAAAAACTCGAAACATCAACGGCAAATAGTAATTTATTAAGTCACACTCACATCATTTAAAACTTGTTAAGAAATTTCAGTATGAAACGATTATCAAACATATTCCAGTGTAAATATCAATTACTATATTCAGATTAATTGATAAGTGTTGTAAACAAACATGAAAGAATTCAAGGGCATCGATCGTCAACGGTTTTTTTTTTTGTTTTTTTTAAAATTTTTTTTTTACGATTTGAGAAAAGGTTACTAATAAAAAATGCAATAATTGGTTTACCATTGTGATTTTCTTTATATAGGATGACGATCGACATTGTTTAGTTTTAATTTAGGAAGTTCCGACACTTCAACTTAAGTGTTCGGTTGATTTCACTTCTTTTACTTACTCAAATATTTATGTTCGCTAAGTTCGAAAAGTCCAAAAGGCAATAACTAGCTACGGAGCTTGGATACGGTTTTCTGATCTGAGATCCATGGATCACATACGGCATCTCTCCATGTGCAGTGTCCGATATTTTTCTGACACGACACACTTTGGCAGGTGTCGGCCAATTTTAAATCATTATACTAATCAATAATTTAATACATGACACTTCGACACAATGTCGACACTTATTAACAAAAAAAAAAACTATTTTACAATTTCATTTTTTTCCGGTGAAATGTTTAAGGACGAACCAAGTTGCATACAAATTGTAATGAAAAAATGATTTTCAACTAGAATTGTAATTTGAAAAGTACTAGTATATGTTATTTAACTTATTACTATTCGTAAAAGATAATTGTATATCGCTATTTGATGTGTTGTAACACCCCCAGACCCCGGGTCTGGTAGCGCTAAATGTGTCATAAATGGTCCGGTCAACTGCTTAGACCGCTGTCCTCGCTTGGTTTAAAAGAGCTAACTCAAGTTGACAATACCTTTATGTCTCACCCTTATATGAGAGTGAGCATTCTATTACTTTACCGATATGGGACTTTACATGTGTCGTGTAATTAAATTTCAAAATTAGATATGTCAACGTATTTATATCATATCATGCAATATATCGTATTGTATCTTGTTTTATAGTATTTGATTCACAAAAATATAAAAATGAAAAGCAAATCACAATGAGCAGCATTCTTTATGTTAAAGAGGAAGAACGAGTACTCGGGTACATACCCTATTGGTAAACCACTAGGGTCTACCCTGGCTCCCAATGGGGAGACCCAGGTTCGAGCCCCGCTTGGGGCATAGTTTAGGATGGGTGCGTGTGTATCTTTCGTTTCGGAAAAAAAAAAGGAAGAACGAAATAAGAAACAACAACTTGCAAGTGTTTAATAGTATATCTGTCCCAAAATGTAAGTCCATTTGGGTGTTTTCACACAGATTAAGAAAGTTGGTTAAATTGGTTATTAACATTAATTTTGATGGAAAAGTCTAAAATGTCCTTTGATTATGATTAATGCAGAGTAGTAAAAAGTGGGTGGATATATAATAAATGAGGGGTAAAGGAGAAAAATGTAATAAATGCTTCCTTGGTTACTTAAATGGACTTACATTATTGGACAAAACAATAAAAACTAAATTGATTTTCATTTTGGGACGGAAGTAGTATCACCGAAATTACCCTTCATACACTTACCCCGATATTTTTCAAAACGCCACCATATGGGTCATACGTGTCGGTACAATTTATTTATTTATTTATTTTTTCCTGAAAGCATCGGTCAGGGCCGGCCCTCGCTTGTATTGGGCCTAAGATCAAGCCCCCGAATTGGGTCTTTTAGTTGAAATTGTTTTTTTTTTAAACATACTTATTGTTAGATGTTTTTTCATAAATAAATATTTTGGTTATCGTTTGCATACGAGTTGCCGTACGAATTAATGTTATCGCAACGAAACGGGGTTCGACCTGATATGTACTTACCCTTTTGTGTAAGGGTTGCATGCTTTCATCCGGTGCAAGGAGTACATCCATTCGTTTATGGGTACTTGCAACCTATAAAAGGCATAAGTATGAAGACGAAAATCCATAAATTTGACAACATCATTAGAAAAACTTTGAGTGTTCTCGGGTTTGATTCAAACAAGTCACTGTTTGAATCAAACACCCACATTGTATCCTAAAAGAGATTTTCATTTGATCCCTTAGTGACAAATCGTGTGGGACAAAACATCTCTTAAAAGACAACGTTATTAACGTAGTTTCTAATTCTCTGTCAAATCCTAAGTACTACATTTTTTCCAACACTTATCGCGTTTTTAACATCCGTAAATGCAAAAAAATAATAAAACTTGTTTGTATATATCTATTTTTTTTGTCAAGTAAAATTTTTTATTGGGGCCTTTATCAATTAGAGTAAAAAAAAAATTAGGGCCTTTATCAAAAAAGAAAAGTAACATATTATATTAGATTGAATCGGATTAAATCTATACGAATTTTTTTTTCTTTTAGCGAAACATGTACCGTTGGGCCTCCCGACAGAATTGGGCCTAAGACCCGGGTCTCGCCGGCCTTAGCATAGGGCCGGCCCTGGCATCGGTAGAATTTTCAAGAATTCAGAGATAAGAATACGCAAGCTAGGAAAGAGATAAAAAAGTGTCAGCGAGAAGGCAAGCCCGAAGGAACTTTGCATAAAATGAGGAAACAAAATATATGTAATGATAATGACACGCATCGAAATTGTAGACAAACCCCATTTATTAATTTATAGCTCTTTTTTTACAACGATTATTTATAGCTTTTGTCTCTTCCGCCGTGATAAGTATTACATTTGTCCCATCTAGCATTTATCATCCGTCCAATAACATAAGTCATTTTCACATTTCAACGCAATAATTAATGTTATTTTTCTTGTTTTACTCGCATTCCTTATTCTAAAGTTTTACATTATTCTAAAGGTTAAAAGGACTGTTTTGATCTAAAATGAGGAAAAATGACAAGAAAAAAAGATAGAGGTTAAGAAGAACAAAAAACGCGCATGTTACTACATATGTTACAACATGTTGCTACAACCACATGTAGTAACATGCTTGTTTTTGTCCTTCTCAACCATTATTTTTTTTTGTCCTTTTTTCCCATTTTGTATCTTATTTTGTCATTCTGGCCTCTGGCCCCTTATTCTAATCAGCCTAAGGGCATTTTAGTCCAAACTACCAAAGTTTGATCATTTATTGATTTTCTTAATCTGTGTGTATAAAGTTAGGATGACTTATAATATGAGACGTATGTAGTATTCAGATAGGAGTAATATACAACCTTTTTAATGTATCAAAAATAAAAACCGCATGAATTGCGCCATCCCTAACCAGCCCCGGTTCCGTCCCAATATTCAAAACAAGGAGCAAGACATTTGACAAGATTGAAAAAACCTAAGCCGGCATATTGTTATTAGGCTTTGGGGGATTCGTGCCATTATTTTAAGGTTTTTCCAAGGGAAACTTGAGAAACTATGCCTGAAATGTAATAAATTGGAAAAACATGCTTAAAAAATAAATATTTGAAAACTATGTCAAGGTCCGGCCGACGAGTGTGACGCGACGCTGCCGACGATGAGGCACGCACGCACCACCATCACAAGCCGCACACGCTGACGCGCGAGTGACGCGAGTGACGAGACGCACGCATGCGTCGAGGCATATTTTATCAATTTTTTTACTTTTCAGGTATAGTTTCTCAAGTTTCCCTTTTCAAAAGCAGTGGAAGCTTGTAGGCTTTTGGGATTCGTGCTATCTTTAGGCTTTACCGGTACTAAAATAAGTATAAAAAAAATTGAAAAATAAATAAGGATTGTTATTTTCATAAATATTGAGACACAATGAGTAATATGATTTAAATTATTGATTATAATTGTTTGATTTAATGATCAATAAGTTTATTGACAAAAAAATGATCAATAAGTTTTACATCCTAATCTATAATATAAAAACATGGTTCCGTTTGTTTTGGATTGGAGTTTTTTTTGGAGTTGTTTTAGAAAAATTGATTGAAGTAATGATTAGAAAGTTAAGATGTTTTTTTGAAATTTGTGTAGATTATGAAATGAATGGTGAAATAATGTAGTATAATAAATAAAATAATGGTAAAAAAAGATTATAAAGTTGATAAACTGAAATGATGTGAGATATTTTAATATTTTTTATTTGTAGTTGAAGAAATGATTGGTAGTAGAATTGTAAGATATGATGGGTGAACCGATATAAAAAAAACTCCGAAAAAACTCTAACGAAAACAAACGGAGCTATTGTGTAGAGTGATTATTTTTATAGCTTTACATTTCTTTTAAAAGTTAATATTAGTTGCATAAAACTCAAATACAACGATTAAGAATAAAATGATATTTCACTTTTGATTATGAATGATTGATCTGCATTATGATTGATTAATGAATTCTATAATGTGACGAATGGTGGAAAATTATGTCTTGTCATTCGTTCTGTTTGAGTTATTGTACAATAACATTACACTTTTTGAAAAAAATATGAAAGGAGTATTTAGTGGTAATAAAACATATATCGTGGCACTTTATCAGACCGCGAGGTTCGATTTGGGAGATGTCTATTACATCAATCTACTCCGATATTGTGCTTGTGAGATTTGATTTTTCAAAGATTGAAACTCATTATGGTATCTCGTAAGTAGTTATTGTGTAGTGTAACTAAAAACATCAAAACTTAATCTAAACCATTATGGTACAACGGTTGTATTCAGTTTGATGAAAATTCGATAATTCATGCAATTAATATTCCTCTGGGCTCATTTAGGTCACAAGCTTGTTTAAAAGGTGAACTGCTCGAGCTCGTGTTTGAGTTTAACTTGTTAAACATATTTCTGCCTTCAAAATCGAGTTCAGCTTGAGCTTGTTTGGTTAAGTTATAAAATATATATATTTCAAATGAAAAATAACAAATTATAATTAAATCAATAGTATTATATATATTATGCAACAAAAAGTATTAGAAGGATTTTCCAAATGTTAAATTTAGTCATACTATAGTCTCTTTTAGATAATTAAATAACTTATCATTTGATGAGTTTGGTTATGCTGTAAATTGATATGTGTGTGTGTGTGTATATATATATATATATATATATATATATATATATATATATATATATATATCACGAACATAATGAAACGTTCATGAGTCAAGCTAATTTTCGTTCATTTAAAAAAAACAAGCCAACTATCATGTTCGAGGTTGGTTCGTTAAGTTAAACGAACAATCGATCACAACCGAAAAAACAATTTATAGATTGATTAATGTTAATTATAAGGGTGTTGTTTGTGAAACAATTTATGTTCGAGGTTACTCTTTACTTACTGCCCTGCCTTTGATGGTGTCCCAAGAACAGAGAAACACAATTTACTGTACTAATATTTACATGTGTGTTTTTTGTTTGTGTGACAATCCAATTGATTAATGTTAATTATAAGGGTGTTGTTTGTGATACAACTAATCAGCCACAATGAATAATACATCTTGATTTTACTCAATTGCACATCATAATGATCAATCTTGTAAAATCAGATCGTTTTATCCGATTCGTTGTGTCAGTAGACTTAGTCAGAGTTATACTTATATAATGTGTTGACATTTATGGGTGGGATTGGATAAGTGTTCCTCGATCTTATAACTCTCTTATCCTATTTTCATCTCAATTAATGTTGAAAAAATATATTTGTTCCAACCTAGTACCCTGAAAATCGAGATACTTTAGTAGGGATGGCAATGAGTACGGGTGGGTACGAGTTTGGCTATATCCATACACTACCCATCAAAAAAATTCTTTACCCATACCCTACCCATTACCCATGAGGGTAGAAATTATTAAACTCATACCCTCCCCATACGGATATCCATGGGTCCGTGGATATCCTTGGATATTTTTTATTTACAAATACGTATCATAATTTCGTATATTAAAGAAAGTCACGTCATGAATTGAAACAATTGACATAGATAGACAACTTCTAGTGTGAAAGTTTAATGTAAATATAATTGCGTACAATTTTCAATGCCCTATTAATTATTTTCTTTTAAGATGTTGCCACACTTCATGGTTTAGCTTTGATACATCATACTACTTACTGTGTTTGAAATCATCTTCATTTTGATTAGCGAGTAATGAATTAAGGCCTCTCAATAAGTGAACAATTTATGGGGTTAGTACATTGTGTAATCAATATTGTTATGGCCAATGCTCCCCATGACACAAACCGACAAATACGTATTATTTCACGAATAAGTTAAAGAATCATAAAAAAAACAATATATTAGAAAAATCTAACCCCGTGCATTCCACACTTGAACTGTTTTGATCACGAGAGTTGCAAGGAATAGAAAGGAAGTGAAATTTTGATAACTTTGTAAAATACGAAGGATTAGGGGACTACCGTCCTTAATTAGATAGATTTCTTATTTAGGATTTTCTTTTCTCCCGTTTCAGGAAAGCCGTTTTCCTAGATGGTCGGGTTATTTATATTTATATTTCAGATTGTTAATTACAAACATTAAATTATAAATAATATAGTATATGGCGGGGCGGGTGGGTATTATGACGGGTAGATAATATATATCCATACCCTACCCTACCCATGGCGGGTTTTGAAATGCAAACCCATACCCTCCCCTACCCTTAAAAATACCCTATCCTAACGGGTAGGGTCGGATGGATATCCACCGGGTTGGATTGAAATTATCATCCCTATACTTTAGGGTTTTTTTCCCACCAGATATATATATATATATATATATATATATATATATATATATATATATATATATATATATATATATATATATATATATATGAAAATGTTAAAAAACACAATTTAGGTGTATTATTAGGGATATATATATAGGAAAATGTTAAAAAAGACAATTTAGGTGTATTATTAGGGATTTAATCCAGTGACATTGTATTTATGTCATTAAGGACAAATTATGTTGTCCCTGGACCATTATATCATTGTTTATACTAAATTCCAAATCCAATCCACAAGGGGTAGTTTTGACCTTTTGCCTCTACTTTTGTCCTGAATGACACAAATAAATAGTGTCTGTCATGTTTCACATTTTACCTATCATAATTGTCCTTCGGACCCATCATCCCATATCTATATATATAGATCCTCCTTTATATGATGTAAGGCAGTAGAGAATAAGTGAAGTAATAAGAAAAGTTTTCTTTTCTTGTTTACAGTCTTTTGTTTTAGTTTTATACTAATTATTTTATAACACGTTATCCGCGTGAGTCTCTACCTACCAAGGTAAGCTCAAATCATTCACGTTTCCTCCACCCATCCTTTTGGAAGAATATGACTAATGCATTTGCAGTTTGCATTTGTTTTCCTTGGATTATGCAAGAGAGTTGTAAATAATTAAGACCAGTCTACCGCACAAACGTCAACATTTTGGAAGCGTTAGTGGTGACAAGAATTCATATCAGTTTTTATTTTTTTATTTATTTTTATCACCAACGATTTCTATAACTCAAATCTGGTACATTCATTATTAATATTGTAATGTTGTTAACAAATCTGGTACATTCATGACCCTACGTAGTGTTTGTTGGATCTTATTAATATTGTTTTTTTCGTACATAGATTTTGCCCAATGTACTCTCTTGTAATATCTGAAAGAGGAGAAATGAAAAGTTATATACATTTAATTAGCATCAAGGCATTTAGGTGTGTCTACTCACTTTGCTTGGAGTTTACGATGATGGTGTTCCTCTATTCTATAGCAAAATCTACATTTTATTATAATTTTTATGTTGTCAAGATATTAACAAGGTATACAAACATGGTAATGCGTGGTAACAATCTAATCGATGATATATTTGAGTAATATTTGTTAGACTCATGGTAATGATTACGAATATCATACCTAGTGTTGTTAATTTTGCCGTTAGGAAACATTTAAAGTATAAACTAAGCTACGCGATTGCCAAATAGTAGTGTTTCAAATCATCTAAAAACAGCAACAATAGAAAGGTTTTGAAGCTAGATTAGGTCTTGGCGTTAAAAGCATAATGTAGCTCAAACATACAATGGAAAATTAGGGATAAAACACAATCCTAATATTTTTAAGAATATGACATTATTACATATTTTTATAGGAGAGACAAATCGCGTAATTTTTATAAATGAGAAGACAAACAAATGAATCCCAAAATCAAATGAATCTCCTCAATGAATCCTCAAATCGGTGAATTTCGACGGTGAATTTTGACAATGAATCCGAAAATCGGTGAATCTCGACAATGAATTTTGAAAATTAGTGAATTTCGACGGTGAATTTGGCGATGAATTTAAACAGTGAATTTCGAACACAAGTGAATTTCGACAGTGAATAAATAGTTTTGTCCTTTATGCAAAAGTTTCAAAAAATTGTCCTTCTACTCAATTGATGAAATATTTCTGTCATTCTCCCTCATTTTCCCAACATACAAACCCATGTTTCTCCGAGACAATTCTTTACGCCCCCAACATCTCGTTTCTGAAAAAAAGAAAAGAAAAAAACAAAAACAAAAAGAAGAAAGGAAACATTTAATAATCATTTAGCTGTATGTGGTGTTCACGGTTCGGTTTTAAGGATTTTCAACACCAAACCAAATATTTTGGTTTTGAAAATATATGAAACCAAGACAATCATGTCATAGACGGTTTGGTTCGGTTCGATTTTTCATTTATTCGGTTTGGTTCGGTTCTGTTTGTCGTTTTACATTACAAATAGTACCACCAATTGAACATAGTAACTAATTTGATCACATAATTACACCATGAATCGCTGTTAAACGAACCGAGCGTTCATAAACAAAGCTCAAACTCGGCTCGTTTAAGCTCGTTCAAGCTCGTTCGTTAATGGTATCGAGCCGAGCCCGATCAGTTTCTCCTACTCGTTTAATAAACGAACGAACACGAGCCCTGCTCGTGAACGCTCGTTAGTGTTCGCGAACTTAGGTGATATATATAATATATATATAAATCATATATACACATTAAGAATTTACACATTGAGTTTGTAGTTGAGCGCGCCGAGCTCGGAAAAAAATACTATTGAACAAGCCGAGCTCGAGCGCAAGCTCGAACATTTTTCATACTTATCGAGCCGAGCTCGAACGGCTTTTTAGGCTCGTTTGTGTAAACGAGCGAGCTCGATTACAACCGATCTTGAGCTTGAACTTCAGCTACTCGGCTCGACTCGGCTCGTTAACAGCACTACCATGATAGACAAATTCCTAACTATTTATTTATTTGCCCATTGTGTCAATCATTACATGCTGCTCAATAGGTATACCTTGAAAAGTTCAGGAATCAACCATGTGTATGAACAAGATAATAAATGAGGCAAAATTTAATGAACTCACTGATTGCTCATCAATAGCATACAAATCGTAATCCTCTTCCAAAATTCATTTGTAAGCAGCAAAAAAACATAACGAGCCTGTTAAAAAATCATGAGAGAAAGAATTACATCATGTAATACAGAACAGCAACGCCGTTATCCTAATAAGGTTACACTTTGTAACTATTCCAATTAAGTAACAGGGTTCACCAAACCACTACTGCCCAGAGATGTTCCATTCTACCCTGTTAAATCTTCCATCCTAATAACCAACACTCCCCAGAAACAAATACTACACAAAAGAAGCACAAATATTCTCAATAGAGCTGATAAACAGATTGCAGAAATAGATGACTTTGTAACCACATTGACAAGCAAAACAAATCTACACCAAGCTCTGCACACTAACACAAAGGCTAGCAAGAAGGACTCAGGTTAACAAAGCTCTAAAGCAGACCGAGAACACAACAGTTTGCTTAACAAGACACCTGAACTGACTGCTTTCAAGACGACTTAATTAGTAGGCTGCTAAATATTTCTAGTAGACAGAACATTTTGTTCTGATCATGCACACAGAACAGAGACAAGCCCAAACAAGCATTCAGGTCAGGACAAAAAACAGACCAAAGTGAATTGTACTTGATGCCAAAACTAGACAACAATCTAGACATATAATCCTGACAGATTATAGAAACTAAGCAGGGTATAACACAGATTTAAACTTAGCATCAAAACAGACTGCTTAACCATTTTAAAAAAAAGCATGGCAGACCGATGTATTTTAACTGTAAAAATTCCAAAAGCGAGACAAATTCCTTTGGTGCTAGGGTGGCTTTGGTTTCATCCTGTACTACTGCTTTAGCTCTAGCTGATCCGTCTAAAATCGAGGCAAACTCATCCATAAGAAGTTAAGCTCCTGCAAACAAGTTATGAGCAGGTTCTCGACTCATAAACAGAACCTAGACCAAGCAGATAACAAGGCTTAAACAGCTTATGTAACAAGCCTGTCCCAAATATAACAGCTTATGTAACAAGCAAGTACGCTGTAGTGATTTCCATGGGGAAATAAACCATCTTACCGCAAAAGTGTCCCAAAACTTTAAAAGTGTACTTTAAAATGAAAAAAACTACAAATGCATGAGTCAATAGTAGTGTGGAGAAAAGAAAGAAATAACAGAATGTGTAGATATTCTAAATTTGAAAGATTTGGTAAATTTACCGATTTTCATCGGGAAGCTCAAATCACTGCAAAAGAAGAACATGTAGACGGTTAATTTCCTTTCTCGTGTGACCGAGTTTATAAGTGAAAGCATTTTCTCTTTTTTCCTAAAGAAAAAGAAAAGGTGATCAAATGAATAATCAATCTGGCTCCTTTCTTTCTCAACAGATCCTCCAAACATACCTTTGTCCCTTAATGATCCACAGTGGGATACAAACCAGAAGAATGGCGGTCACCACCGTTACCATTAGCATCTGCTTCTCAGAAAAAGAAACCAATAACAGGAAACAAATATCAAGCCATATTACCTGTAAAGCTTTTTAATGAACACATTATGCAGTTCCCTTTTAGTGTGGTTAACCTGGGAAAAAAAGACGAGCCAGTTATTGTTCCAATCAATAGCAAGACCAGTGATTCCCCGTGTTGGAGGACATGAACTTGAAAAAGGAAAAGTAGCAAGGTCGATCTAGCGTTCCTACCGGCGAGGCGAAGATCTCCACCAAGGAGATTTTTTCTTTCCCCATAGTGGAGGAAATGAGAAGGATGTGTAGACGCTATGATCTCCACCAAGGAGATTTTTTTAGGTATCTCATAAACGAACAGAGATGCAGTCAATTAACTAATGCAAAGCCACCATTACCTGAAATGCACCAAAGCAAGTATGGAAACAAATAAGTCCATGTAAGTAAAATATTTCCAAAACAAGTAGTATAATAAAGTAAAACTTACTTGAGGTCATGGCTGACAACAAGCAGAGTCAAATTACAGCAAATAAGTGAAGTACATGGTTGATGTATGTTATCAACCTCCTCAATGATATTCTTGAACTTATCCGAATCAACCTTCGCCATGTCAACTCTTTCCTCTGTGCAGAATAAAAGTCAAATGCATTAGCAGCAGCATTTATATTCACTCGAAAATTAACACCAAACAGAAAACTACACTAAAACCAGGAATATACCTGTAGAACTAGTGCCCCATTTCGGACATTAAGTTGATTTGCAACAGTATCCAGAGCAATCTCGATGTTTAAACCCGCTCATGCAACCTAATGGATGCAACAAGAGAGACGTTAGCTTCTTTGTAGCTTCAAGAACAAGAATCCTCTATGAAAAAGGGGATCTTCCTTAACCTTTAAGCAACACTAAATGTTGAACAAGTGTCAACAAATCATACAATGAGTTTATGATGTAAACTTATTATGATGTTGGCAACATCATAATAAGTTTACATCATAACAAGCCCTTTACTGAAACAAACAGGTGAAAGCAAATGAGTTTAAGAGTATGTAAGAGGATCATGCATAAATATAAAGCCCTTTACACCTTTCATTTAAGAATTTGAAGCATTAGCATTCCATTTGAATAAGACAATCAAGATTCTTATAGCCAATCTTACCACAATTAACACGTATGAGCTGCAATCCCTTCACATAAATCATAGATCAACTAAGCCCTCTCGGGGACTTTCTTAAAGAGGTTGTTAGATAAAATTTTATTTTTATATTATCATATAATTAAATAAAAGCTAAAGCTCTTGCTTTTAAGAATTCATCTAGTTCTAGTGAAATCAGAGAAAAAAGTTGCATATTTTTCCCAGGATGAACTTAAAAAGTGAAATTATAACAGTAAAAAAATGGCCCAATTGCAAGTGCCAAGTCAAGATCAATAATTTCTATGGAGGCTTTGGAGCACCATATTGATGTTATTCTCTGTTTAAGCACACGGTATAAACATTACACACGGTATAAAACATTACACACGGTATAAACATTACGGCCTAGCAGTTTAACGATTAAAGGCTTCTTCCAAAGCGTATAGAGATCCACACATTCATAATATGAACTTGTATAGCATTAATTAGGGTCATAAAATGTTCATTACCTTTAATTTTTTCTGCTTGCTAGTCAGCTAGGCAGCCCTCGTCTTCATCATCTCCGTTCCGGTATAGGAAGCAAAGTTGGACCATTGTATCTTCAATACATATTGTTGAAAAATAAAAAGGGTGGCTTGCAATATTCAACAAATGCAGCAGCTTCTTTTCTTGACAATTTTGTATATGCATTAAATGCTACCTACTCCATCCTTTTGTATAAATTGGGGTATTTTGCTTCGGTGAAAGATAGGAGCTGAAAACTAAGTATTCAGTGGTGAGGAAATTAGTCATTATGAAAAATAAAGTGAAAAGTATGTGTCAAATTGTTGTTCAACAGTGAGTGATATTTTTCGGTACTTTGTTCAACACTTCTTCTACTTCAATCTGGTCGGTTGGTTCATACATCGGAGTGGCAGGATTGTACACGGTTCTTCATAGATTGAGCTGCTCTTATTTTGGTGACATCTTTCCACAACTCTTCTACTCTTGTATTTTTATTGGTACTTTGGAGTAGTTTGAGTTATTGTACGTGGAATACTTGTATCTCTTATTTACTGACTAGTGAAGATATTTGTGGGCTCCGGCCTCATGGTTTTTACTCTCTCACATTGAGGAGTAGTTTTCCATGTTAAGAATTCCGGTGTTACTGTTGGTGATTTAAGTATAATCACAAGCCGTTGAGGTAATCGGGGCTTAGTACAAGGGTGGATATACTCGTAACACTTAATAATAAGTTTGGAGGTGCGGAGTGCACGCTTATATAAGTGTATATGAGTATACGGATGGAAAATAAGCAAGTATAGTTCGAGAAAATCACTTAAAGGACCGGAAAACCAGTTAAAGGACCAAAAATCATCTTTTTGGTGAAACAGAGTGACAAAGCGCGCGCTGTGGTGATTCAAAGATGCCTAAATGTTGAACAGAGAGTTTTGCGGTTTTCTGTTGATCACAGGCTGGCCACAGCGCCCGCCTGTGGCCCGCAAACTGATTTTTAGGTACCTCTTGGTCCTTTTAAGTGGTTATAACCAAGTGATACATTTTCGCTAGGTTGCAACCTTAAATTACTTAACTTGTAACTTATTTCTCGGCAATCCAAGTACCATAAAAGGCTCTTTTACATTGTTGAACAAACACACAACAATTGTATGCATCCTTGATAAAGTCTTAAACATCTAAACACTTCAAGTAATCTTTTGATCTATTTTGTCCTAGACAAAAGGCAAGGCTCTCGATCTGATCTCACTTAAATTATTCGTGATACTCCGGACAAGTTAGGGGTCGAATAAATTTAAGAAGGACAAACGATATACGCTGATCATGAGGATCCGTTCTTCATAAAATTTGCAGGTTTTTTTTATAGCATTGGTGATCAATCAAGACCCTCAAAACTACAACAATCTTCTTAAATTTATTGTTTTGATCACAATGGTGAATGCAAAAGATTTGATGATGAATTTCGGGAAATTAGACAAGTTTGAAGGAGTTGATTTCCGGAGGTGGCAAAGGAAGATGCATTTCCTTCTCACAACATTGAAAGTGGTGTATGTTCTTAGCACATAAATACCAGAAGTTGATGATGATGCACCGTTGGAGGAATTGCGAAGGCGGAACAAATGGGAAAATGATGACTACATCTGTCGTGGTCACATTGTCAATGGTATGTCTGATTCGTTATTTGACATTTATCAAAACTTTGCTTCTGCAAAAGAGTTATGGGATGCACTAGAAACTAAGTATTTAAATGAAGATGCATCTGCTAAAAAGTTTCTAGTTGGTAATTTTATGAAATACATGATGGTAGATTCACGGTCTGTAATGAAACAATTCAATGAACTACAACGCATTTTAGGCCAATTTGCACAACACAAAATGGAAATGGATGAAGCCATTTCTGTTTCTAGTATCATTGACAAACTACCACCATCATGGAAGGATTTTAAGCATATGTTGAAACACAAAAAGGAAGAACTCTCCTTGGTTGAACTTGGTAGCCATCTGCAAGATTGAGGAATCCTCGAGCGCGCGGAGAGGGTTAAAACCAAGGGCAAGGAAATTGATGAATCCACTTCCATTCATGTGATGGAGGCTGGGGGAGAGTTCTAAAACTAACAAAGGGAAATACCATGGCAAGAAAAAGAAAAGTCAAATGACAAAGAATCCGGAAAAAGGCCAAAAGGGGCCTGTTGGATTTGTGGTAAGACAGGACACTACAAGGCTGATTGCCGAGTTCGAAAGAATGGTAAAGGCAAGGGTCCGTGAGCAAGGTCGAAGACCAAGGACCACCACATCATCAAGGTCGAATGTTAATTATGGTATTAATTCGGTTATGAATTATGTGCCATTTATTTCAAGCTTTTATATATGCGGATGATGATGTTACGTGGTGGATCGACTCGGGAGCAACAAGACATGTATGCAAAGATCGACGCCGTTTGAAGACTTTGAACCAAAGAACGATGGATCTATCTTAAAGATGGGAAACGAGTCGAAGGTCAGAATAAGTGGTGTAGGAACTATTACTTTAAATTTCAGTTCTGGAAAATCTGTAAAACTATTTAATGTTTTATTTGTGCCATGCATTCGGAAAAACCTTGTTTCGGTGTTCGTTAAAAACGTGTTTTAAATTTATATTATCGGAACACCCCAAGTATAAGGCACGTAGTATAGGATGTTGCCGAGTCGTCCTAAGGGAATCGTATAGTTATCAGATTAAGGTATAACTCCTAAGTTGGTTATGTCACGAACTATTACTCAAAACTAAGGTTAATCTAACTATAAACTAAACCTAAGAAATACACTAAAAACTAAAGAAAAGAAACTAAAACAGCAACTAAAAATAAACAGAAAACAGGAAATATTCAAGAGTAGACGAGCGTCCGCTTGGACAGACGGGCGTCCGGATACGATTTAACTGGAAATATGCAGGAAATAAAACAGCAAAGATTGAGGTTTCAATTAACTAACTTAAGACTAACGTTGAAACTAACGACTTTGTCTTCAAATTATAAAAGGGAGACAGTAGAACACCTAGAATCAATCACTCAACAATCAAACAACCAGTTTATGATTCGAATACAGTTTTATTGGTAAGATCAATCGCGAAACCGACTAAATTCCTTTAGATCGATTTCTAGGGTTTGTTTACTTTTCCAAGAAAAACAAATAACATTCATCACAAGATCAACAATTCGTTCCCAAATTGTAATACCCAACTAACAAAATATGATTCCTCAAAACATCATCAATTGTATCGATTGAAATAGAAAACTATTGTTGAATTATATTTCCATAAAAATTCAAACAACATAAAGTTTCATTGACATTCCTATCTAATAAAACTCTTAACAATTAAATCAGGATTCAAACGATAAATAAAACAAAGTATTCAAAATCATAACTAAAGATAAACTAACGAATCATGGTTGTGATGACGTTGATGTGATATCCTCCGGTTGTTCCACTGCTATACGTTTAGCCAACAATCATGTTGGTGATCGTTGGATTGGAAGAACTCATCTTCATGAAGAGAAGATGCGGCTGAACTCTCTAGGGCGCAGTTTTTTCTGTGTATTAGTGTGGCTGTATATAAGTATCGAATTAGGGTTGGGGCTGCTGCTGTATTTATAGGAATCTGATGTCGGCTGCTACAGTAACTGGGTTGGACGCCCGTTTTTCACCATGGACGCTCGTTCAGAAACTTGGGACGGAACACGAACGTGCGTTTGGCCTGCGTCTGAACTCTTTGAACGTAAAATACGATTCTGGACGCTGCATGGACGCCAGTTCACTTCCGGACGCTCGTCCAAGATCAGTGAACGCCCGTCTGGAATGGACTGGATGCAGACGCTCGTTTGCAATGCTGAGGATCGGATTTCTCGAACTTTATCCAATTTCTTCAAGCCAAATCCATCTCTATCTCTTGTAATTCGAACTTGAGCCTCATTACTCCTCTTTAGCACTCGAAATTAAGCTCCTATAAGATAAATAAACATTGCAAAATGTAGTAATCTTCAACTAATAATAATTCCGTCAATTAAACACATAAAATCGCCCAAATTACACTTTTAATACTTTTAAACCCATTATTCAAATTCAAGCCTTAAACACATAATTTTCTCTAAAAATTACTAAAATACGAAAGATATTGTTCTCTAATAATGCGATAAAAACCATAAATTTCACCGAGAACATTCGGGTGCTTTGTTATGTAAATCGGGCTACAAACAAGTTTATGAGTCCGATAGGTTTATTTTGTCAAAACATGGTGTATTTGTTGGTTTTGGTTATTTGTGTAATAACATGTTTATGCTTAATGTTGTTAATAATAAAGTTAATCAAGTTATGCATATGTTAAGGGTGATTTTGTACGGTTTTTAACATTATATTTGATAATGATTTCCTCCGTATTTGTATAATTTGCATAGGAAATGTGGTTTTAAATGATTTATTAAGCAAGTGAGTTTTTAATTAGTTTATTCGCAAAATGAGGTTGTGTATGTGTTTTAATTATGGTTTTACGAGTATTTGGATTGTGTTACGTTTTGCGGTGTTTTTGATGTCATGTAGGTACATGTTGGAGGCTAAATTGATGATCAAATGTTGATATAATTCGAGCTAAATCAAGATAAAGATTGAAGAAGGAAGAGATAATGATCAAGAAACCGGAACCAGGCACTTCATGGGGATTTTGTCCACACTTGTAGGCACTTTCAGGGGAAGTTGTCTTGATGAAAGTTGTAGAGGATTGAAATAGCTTTCCAACGATTTTGAATCACCTCATTCGAGCCCTAGAAGTGAAGTTATGAGCAAAATACTGGAGCTGAGTAGTGGACGGGCGTCCATAAAAGTGAATCGCGTCCGTAATCGTATTTTACATTCGAGAGAGTTCAGACGCTGTTACGAACGAGCGTTCATTCTCCGTTCATAAAGGCTGGACGAAAGTCCCAAGGTTGTGGACGGGCGCCCACGGCACCGACTCAGTGAAACCGACCTAAAAATCTATAAATAGGCGCGATTTCCCAAACCCTATATATACAATTCGATCCCTAAACCCTAGGGAGCAGCTTGGCTGCGTTTTTACTCCTTTATTTTCCAGTTTTTATGCAATAAAACATCTAGATTAGATAGTTGGATTTATGTTCTTTATTCCATCAATTCGAGTTTGCATAAGGATGCTAGGAGGCTAAATCCTCCTTGAACAAGCGTTGTGAAGCCGTCCGTTTCAACAGTTTGATCTCTAGTTCGTGATTATTTTGTGAGTATCTATTAAAGTTGTTACTTTTATCATGTTTTTATATGTTGATTGCATGCCATATCGAAAGATCCGTGCTTTTGTTTATTGTTTGCTTGATGAAAGTCATGTTAACCTTAGAACACCATGATAAAAGTTTAGACCTTTAATCTAATCACAACAAAAGTTATTAGATTAAATCTCTAGATTAGAAATTGAAAGATTTCACGCCTAGGGTAGAAAGACGTAATCTTTAACATCGAAAGATAAAAGATTAGAAAACGAACTCGTCTACGAGAGTAGGAGTTTATGCCTTTGATTAGGTGAATCACGACTTGAGTAGAGATCACGAATTAATCCGAGTTAGAATTGAATGTTGATAGGATAGGTGGATCAATTGCTTGTTCGTTCGTTATAATTTGATTTAATCCTTTAACCTTGAATTGTTTAGCTTTAGTTTACTTTTCTGCACTTTATTTTAGTTTAGTTTATCGCTTTCAATCTTTCCTAGCATTGGATTAATCTCCTCTGCTCAGTTACTTTTTCTCGCATATTTGTTTAGGTTAGTTTCGTGACAATAGTTTAGTTGAAAACAAAAGCTAGGGTTCACAAATGCTAGTTCCTCGTAAGATCGACCCGGCATTAGCCTCCATACTACGATCCTTGCACTTGAGGTTAACCGGTTTATTACTTGTTGTTTTGTATTGATAAAATCCGGGACAAGTTTTTGGCGCCATTGCCGGGGAACCGGACAGTTGCCTAGTTTTTGTTTTTGTTTTTGTTTTTTTTATATAGTTAATTTGTAGAATTTATTTTATTTGTTTGCGTTCATAATTAGTTAGTTAGTAGTTAGATTAGTTGTTAGAAATCGATCCTGTAGTAAATCTTTCCTTTTGAAATTAAGTTAGATAATTAGTTTGATACTGCTTTTCTGTTTTCATACTGCTTTTTGCGTTGTTTTCGCCTCAGATTGATCCGACGGACGCCCAGTATCACCGAACGCCGTCCAATCAAGTCTGCTCTATATTACGTATCTATCGCTCTCTGAACGAAAGTCCAGCTTAGTCTCGACGCCCGTCCAGCTTCTTCCTCGAGAAGACGCCCGTCCGATTAATTGGGCGCCCGTGCATCTGCCTCGCCATCGCTTTTATTTTTATTTCAATTAGGTTTTCTGTTTTTCCGTAGGTAAGTGTCGTAGGTAGGTTTCTTAGGTTGAATCATCCGACTCCACGCCTTTCACGATCAAATTTTAGGGAAAAAGGGTCCGTTTAGCACTTGATAGTATTTTGGCCATAACTTTGGCTCGAGTGTCGGATTGGCGCGCGGACCCCCAATTCGAAAGCTCGTTCCGACGCCGACGACGTGGCAGATCGCCGGAGGCTGTCCGACACCGTTTTCGAGGTCAAAATCCACTGTTTTCCTTCCATTTTGGGCTCGTAAGATTTCAACACGCTTTTAGTGTTTCTGCTTTTTCTGTTTTTAAATTTTTCGTAGTTAAGTTTCGTAGTTTTTGATTCCTCTAGGTTTAGTTATCCTTTCCCTGCCTCGATCTGTCCTTTTGTCATTTTCTATCCTTTCTTGCTCAACACCTTGAGTTGGTGTTCGGTTTATGCAAACTCGTAGTCATAAGGGACCACTAATCTATTCCCTCGACCCGAAGCGGACCATAGTCCGACCCAATAGGCGGAGACTTCGTTTGACGAAGGAAACGCTCTAGATCAAGAATTCGAGCAATATCTTTCAGAGAAATCGAAAGAATAGTAATAATGGCGGCCAAGATAGACGGACATTGGCGACTACGCCATGCCTGGTGCGAGAATCGCCAACCCAACTATCGCCTTACCACCATTTACCGCACAAACTTTCGAACTCAAACCCGGCCTCATTCGGATGATGCGGCATGCATGCATCAATGTTTCACGGTCCCTTTCGAAAATCCTCACACACACGTACACACATTTACGGAGATATGTGGTACGACACGCATTCAAGGTGTGAGTGAGGATGCGATTAAACTTACATCAAGCTTTCGGTCTCTTTGAAGGGAGAAGCTAAGAGTGGTATAGCTCTCTCCTGCAGAATCCATTACCACTTGGGCTGCATTGGAAAAAGAATTTTTAAGCCAATACTTTCCACCGCCAAGACAAATCCCGAGTGTTTAAGGAAATATACAATTTTTGTCAAACGGAAATGAATCATTCTTTGAGGCGTGGAAGAGATTTAAGGCTCTTCTTCGTAAATGCCCCCACCATGGGTTAGACTTGCAGAGGCAAGTCAATACTTTTTTCAGTGGATTGACCGAGCTCACCAAGGGCATGGTCAATAGTTCATCAGGTGGGGCTTTCTTGAGAAAAACGCCTCAAGAGGGGTGGGCGTTGTTCGAAGACATTGCCAAATATAATTATGCCCCTCCTTTCAAGCTATTCAGGGCACCACCACCTCCTCCTAGGATCGAGGAGGTGAAAATGCGAACGAGATTTCCATCTTTGAAAGCGGCGGTGCTACGCTTACCACGCCTCCAAATCCGAGTTATCGACTCTTCATTTTTACGAACTCTCGGGTTGCATCGCGAGAATTGTTCTCGATCGCCATATGGTTGGCCGGTGTCAATTCAATTCCTGTTCCTTATCAAGTCAATCTTTGTCGAGAATCATGGGCGGATAATCAAGTCGCATGCCAAGTATGTGACGATATGGGACATCGCCGCTTTTTATCCTATGATTGACGAACGCAGAGATCAATGCCTTCAATGGCCAGCCAAATCAAAGGTTTGGTAATCAATTCACCGCCAAGGCAACTTTGAAACCAGGTTTTCCACCCAAATCAAAGTCTAAATTCGAATTTCAATCGAAATTTCAATCAAAACTCGAATCTCAATCGAAACCCTAATTTTAATCGAACCCGAGCTTGAATTCCTCCAATCTAAATCAAGAGTTAAATCAAAGTTGGCCTAACAATCCAAATCCTGCATTTCAAAGTCGGTCCACCAACCTTTCTCTCAAAACAGATTGTAACTCTCAAGGTCCATCTCACGTTGTTTGATCCGGAAGCTAGATTGGACTCCTATCGAAGGAGTCAAGGAGCGAACAATAACTTCCGTGAGGAGCAAAATAATAATATCCAGTTGTTGATGAATTCGATCAAGCACCTTGAGAAGCAAATGGGTGACCAAAGAAGCTTCTAGACCATCGTAGGCGGATGCCAAACTCCACGGAGAGAAATCCCAAAGGTGGTCATGTAGCTCATACTCGAATTGAATCTTGGCCAATGCACTCGACTTGGTTCCTTCACTTCCATACGGTGGAGGAGAGGCGGTGCAATGAACTTAAGTGGTACTCAACCGAGTGGTTCCCCAACCAGGAAACCACTAGCCCCTCCTCGCCGTGATAAGGCAGGAGGGAAGTCGAGCACCCATCATCCCCTTGGCTAAGCGCGGTACTCGGTGGTCTGACCCCACGAGAGGTGTAGAAGTTGAAAGACATCAGTGGTGATCCCGATAGGTGAAAGAATTGAGATTCCTCGAGTGGCTGATCCCTTGAGGAATGAAGAATCAATAAGAATCCTCGGTGGCCGATCCCCGAGGAGTGATGAATCAAATGATCGTCGGTGGTGGCTGATCCCGACTAATAAAAAGAATGATAAGACGGTGAGGTGGAAAGATGTGGAAGACAAAGCGATTAGTTCGACCTCGAAGAAAGTATTTTCCGAGGATGATTTGAAAAAGCTTCCATTTCCACCGAGAAAGAGCAACATCCCATTGCATGAAGATAAGAAGTACGGAAAGGTGCTTAATCAATGAAAAATACTCAGTTAATCTTCCACTCTCGAAGTTTTGGTTGAAATGCCTAAGTATACTAAATTCATCAAGGATGTTGTTTCCTCGAAGAAGAAGTTAGCAGAAATGGATCAGGCAATTGGTGAGGATTGTTCAATGATCAATTATCCAGACTTACCAATCAAAAGAGGTGACCCCGGAAAATTCGTGCTCACGTTGCAGATGGGAGGCTTAGTCTTTCCAAATTCTTTATGTGACTTGGGTGCATCCATCAGCCTGATGCCATTGTCTGTGTGTGAGCAGCTGGGTTTACAAAGTCTTCTAGAACCCACTTCCATGAACCTTCGGGTTCGCGATAGATCTTCTAAGAAAGCTTCAGGGATTCTGAAAGACATTTTAGTCCAGATCGATAGATTTACCTTTCCTGTAGATTGGTACGTCTTAGATATGGGAAAAGATGAGAAAGTCCCCCTGATTCTTGGGAGACCTTTCCTATCCACAGCTAGGGCCCTCATCGATTGTGATGGTGGGCAAGTAACTATTCGAGTTGGTGACCAAGAGGTGAGCTATAGTGTCTCTAAATCCATTCAAGTACCCTCTGGTTCTCCAACCGGCTTTTCTATTGAGGAGTCATTTAATGACTTCAATGACTGTATGGACGAGCAAGTCAAGGTATGTGTGGAAGCGGAATATGAGCGATTGATCGATAATCGAATAGTCATGGTATGGTTAATCTAGACCAGCTTAGCGGTGATTTTGAGGATGAGCTAAGAGAAGAAGCCTTGGCGTGGGGACCACTAAGTAAGCTCAACGATGTTGAGTTGAAGAGTGGCGATCTTAAATCAAGTCTAGAGGATCCTCCCGTAGATTTGGTACTGAAGCCGTTACCTAAACATCTTAAGTATGTGTTTTTAAGAGAAGGTGACAAGCTTCCTTTGATCATCTCTGCCAAGCTATCTCGTATAGAAGAGCTTAAATCATTAAACGTCTTGCGCAAAAATGAAAAAGCCTTTGGATGGCGGTGGGAGATATCCGAGGATATCTCCCGACATCTGTATGCACAAGATCAAGACTCGAGGAGGGTGCAAAGCGAGTTAGGCAAATTCTCGGAGAAGGCTCAACCTCACATGCAAGAGGTAGTCAAGAAGGAGATCATTAAACTTAGAGATATGGGTATCATTTACGCCATTGCTTTGACAAAGTGAATGGGTTTCCCGACTCGTAGTAGTCCCCAAAAAGGGGGAATTACTATTGAGAAGAATGAGAAGGAGAAGAGATAGCATTGAGGCTCGTTCTTGGGATACAGAGTATGTATCGATTATCGAAAGCTCAATGAGGTCACACTGAAAGATCATTTTCCCTTCCATTCATTGACCGGATGCTTGAGCGTCTGGCGGGGCACGCATTCTATCGCTTCTGGATGGATATTCGAGGTACTTCCAGATACCCATCGATCCTGTTGACCAAGAGAAGACCACTTTCACCGCCTTATGGTACATTCGCCTACAGCGGATGCCATTTGGTCTCTCAGATGCCCCAACCACCTTTCAAAGGTGTATGATGGCAATCTTTGACGGGCTAGTTGAAAAGTGCATGGAGATTTTTATGGATGACTTCTCGGTCTTTGGTCACTCCTTCGATGATTGCCTCGATAATCTTGATCGGGTGTTGTCAAGATGTGTGGAAAAGGACTTAGTGCTTAATTGGGAAAAATGCCATTTCATGGTAGATGAAGGTATAGTCCTTGGCCACAAAGTGTCCGCCAAAGGTATAAAGTAGATAGGGCCAAGGTAGAAGCTATTGAGAAGATGAGTTATCCTAAGAATGTTCGGGCAGTCCGAGGTTTTCTCGGGCATGTCGGCTTCATAGGAGGTTCATCCAGACTTTTCAAAGATCGCCAAGCCCCTGTCTACCTTACTAAAAGAAGACGTTACTTTTGATTTTGATGATAGCTGCAAGCACGCGCTTTGAGGAGCTCAAAAATCGCCTCGATCTCTCTCTCCAATTCTTATTTCACCTGACCGGAACTTGCCTTTTGAGCTTATGTGCGATGCATCCAACTATCTTTGTTGGTGCGATCTTAGAACAATGAATCGAAGGAAAGTTCCACCTATCTATTACGCCCACCACACGTTGAATCCTTCCGCAAGTTAACTATACGACTACCGAAAAAGGAATTATTGGCCGTAGTGTTTGCTATGGACAAGTTCCGTAGTTACTTGTTAGGTGCTCAAGTGATCGTGTGGGTGATCGATCACGCCGCTTTGCGGTATCGATGACTAAAAGGATGCTAAACCGCGCCTCTTTGCGTTGGATACCGACCTACAAGAGTTTGACGTTCAAATCAAAGACAAGAAGAGCGGTGAGAATGTAGTAGCGGATCATGTGTCTAGGATGTTAAATGAGGAAAAGAATGAACCGGATGATATAGATCTTTACTTTCCTCTAGAAAACATCATGTTGATCGATGGTCGTTCTCTGATGTTCCTTGGTACTCCTCCATTGTGAACTACCTTCATGCCAAATACCTTGATCCTGAAATGTCTTATCAAGAGAAGAAGAAGTTCTTCTCTCGATATGAAATATTTCGTTTAGGATGAACCTTACCTTTTCAAGATTTGCAAAGATGGTTTCTTTGAGGAGGTGTGTTCCCGAATCGAGCAACGCGATATAATCGAGCAATGCCATAGTGGACCCACAGGTGGTCACTTTGGTCCTTGAAAAGCGATTCGCGAAGATCTTCCAATCCGGTTTCTATTGGCCTACGATCTTTAAAGATACGAAGCTTTCAGAAAGCTTGCGATAGGTGTCAACGAACCGAACTCGACAAGGCGTTTTGACATGCCTTTGAAACCCATCTTAGAGTGCGAAGTCTTTGATGTATGGGGTATCGATTTTATGGGACCTTTCCCATCATCCTGCGCGTAACAAATACATCTTGGTCTCTGCGTTGACTATGTTTCGAAATGGGTGGAGGCAATAGCCACTCCTCACAATGATCATAAACGGTCATGAAATTTCGAAGAAGAACATCTTTGTGAGGTTTGGATGTCCACGTGCCTTGATCGATGATGAAGGACACACTTTTGCAACCGACCTTTGGAAAAAGTCCTCGAGAAGTATGGTGTACGCCATAAGACCGCACCCCATACCATCCGATGACTAGCGGTCGAGTTGTTGAGCGAAGCAACCAAAGCATTAAAAGATCCTGGAGAAAATCGTGAAATGTCATCGCAAGGACTCGAGTCCGGAGTTGGATGATGTCTTATGGGCTTATAGGACCGCCTATAAAACTCCTATGGGTACATCTCCATATCAAATGGTCTCACGGAAACCATGTCATCGCGCCAATGAGTTAGAGCACGTATGTCTTGGGCTCACGAAGTTTCTTAACTTCGATTCCCAATCTGTGGCAAACACCGCTGCAGCGATTGCATGAGCCGGATGAATTCGGACTCCAAGCTTACGAAAGCGCCAGGATTAGTAAGGAGAAGATGAAACTCCTCCACGATGCCAAGATAAAGAAGAGAGAATTCAAGGTCGGTGAGCAAGTGTTACTCTACAATTCCAGGTTGCATTTGTTTCTGGCAAGTTGAGGACACGTTGGTCCGGTCCTTTCGAGATTCTCCAAATCATTCCTGGAGGTGTGCTAGAATTACGAGGTTATGGTGATCAACCGTTCCGAGTTAATGGTCAGAGGTGCAAGCACTATATAGGTGAACATAAAGAAAAGCCTTTGATTGTTAAATTCCTCGAAATCCTCGGGTGTGGGACTTCAAGTCAACCACTTTGACGAGTTTTCACCCGATTTGTTTTCCGAGGATGACGGTTGTGTTAAATCAAAGATGTTCTAGCGGTAGTCTTTGATATGGAAGAGTTTGAAAGGGAGCGACAACTTAAACGTCATCAGAGGAACCGGAGAAGAAAGAATGCAACCATGGGGAAACTTAAAAAGGTATGGAGAGCTTTCAAAGATTTAACCCCATGTGTTCGCTTTTTTTTTCAGCGCCACACTCATCGATTCGAGCTTACATGATGTAGTGGGAAGAAGAAAAGTCAAATGGCCCGATCCAGTGAGCTTTAATGGTGTCGAGCTAACGACATAAACCAAAAAGCGCTACTGGGGGCACCACTAGATATCTGCTTTTCTCTTGTTTATTTTCTTTTGTTTTTCTTTTGTGTGTCTTCGTTTAGTTTTAGTCTAGTTAGGGTTTTGTGTGAATCACTCTGTATTTGTAGTTGACGGTTGGATGCTCTGCACTTTTCCTTGGGCGGTGATTTTTCCATCTAAACGAGTATCTCTTGTGTTTCATATGATATAATCCCCCACTCCCCGAGATACTTTTCGTGTTTGTCAAGTGTGCGAGATAGTCTTGATAGCGTTTGTGAGTTTCGAGACGATGTCGATTTTCCGTGGATGGTCCACAATCATCGATGTCTTGAGCATTTCTGGATTGGACGTCGCCACTTCCGTGTTGCCCTCTTTAGAACTACAATCACTAAGTTCTCTTTTCTTTTATTTTGCACACCATGAGGACATGTTGTAATTTAAGTGTGGGGGAGGGGAATGGTCGACTATGTATCTACCATTTGGTTAATACATGATATTATTTTCTATGCTAAAATGATGCTAAATTTTCAAAATTTTTGTTTTGTCCCGAGTAGGCAATACACGTTTTTGTTCGGTTTGTTATAGTCATTGATGCTGTATACCATATTTTTAGTGAGTTAGTTGTTTCACCAAGATTTATTTTCCACGAGCCGTAGTGAATGATGAGCTAATTTATAAAGTTATACCCCGTTTTGGATTAGTAGTTTTTGATTTTCTTATAAGTCGTGTGCTTAGTGCTACGTATATATCGTGAGACTTATGATAGTTTGTGTTTAGTTCCAAGTACGATGTACTGTGAATATCTAGAAGTTTGAATGTGATAAGTAATACGTAACTAATGTCATTTGAAAAAGTTGAGTTAATAATGAAATCAATAGTGTGTGTCGGAAGCTGGTCGATGATTTGAGTGCGGTAAGGCATTATCTCGAAATGTTTTATTCCACTATGATGACCAAAAGCTCACGACAATCGAAAAAGTCGCCTTATGATTGGAGTAAGGTAGGGTATTATCTCGAAATGTCCTATTCTGCTATGAGGGCAATAGCTTCTTCTAATGTGTGTTTAAAGTGAAATAGTTAAATCCACTAAAGAATCGGTACGAAATTGAATATAAGGCTTAGTTTTCGTTAATCTTATCCCCAGATAAACCGATAGATATGTTTAGGGGAGTATCCTCTGAGTATTTCGAAAGGCCCTAGATATATTCGATCATTCTTTTCGGGATATGTCACGTTTGTAGGTGCACCTTATGAGTGTCATTTATTACTATTCTACGAGGGGGTATTCACTAGTTTTACTTTGAGTTCCTCAAGTTTGGATTTAGTGGAAGTTCTCTATGGCTATGCACACACACGACGGTGAACTTCTAATTTATTGACCATGTGGTATATGTGTTGAGATGTCTATATTCCTTCCGAGCCTTTATCTTGTTTTGTTTTGCTCGACGAGCAAAGTTTAAGTGTGGGGAGTTGTTAAGGGTGATTTTGTATGCGGTTTTAACATTATATTTGATAATGATTTCCTCCGTATTTGTATAATTTGCATAGAAATGTGGTTTTAAATGATTTATTAAGCAAGTGAGTTTTTAATTAGTTTATTCGCAAAATGAGGTTGTGTATGTGTTTTAATTATGGTTTTACGAGTATTTGGATTGTGTTACGTTTTGCGGTGTTTTTGATGTCATGTAGGTACATGTTGGAGGCTAAATTGATGATCAAATGTTGATATAATTCGAGCTAAATCAAGATAAAGATTGAAGAAGGAAGAGATAATGATCAAGAAACCGAACCAGGCACTTCATGGGGATTTTGTCCACACTTGTAGGCACTTTCAGGGAAGTTGTCTTGATGAAAGTTGTAGAGGATTGAAATAGCTTTCCAACGCATTTTGAATCACCTCATTCGAGCCCTAGAAGTGAAGTTATGAGCAAAATACTGGAGCTGAGTAGTGGACGGGCGTCCATAAAAGTGAATCGCGTCCGTAATCGTATTTTACATTCGAGAGAGTTGACGCGCGTTTCGAGCGAGCGCTCATTCTCCGTTCATAAAGGCTGGACGAAGGCGTCAAGGTTGTGGACGGGCGTCCACGGCACCGACTCAAATAAACCGACCTAAAAATCTATAAATAGGCGCGATTTCCCAAACCCTATATATACAATTCGATCCCTAAACCCTAGGGAGCAGCTTGGCTGCGTTTTTACTCCTTTATTTTCCAGTTTTTATGCAATAAAACATCTAGATTAGATAGTTGGATTTATGTTCTTTATTCCATCAATTCGAGTTTGCATAAGGATGCTAGGAGGCTAAATCCTCCTTGAACAAGCGTTGCTGAAGCCGTCCGTTTCAACAGCTTTGATCTCTAGTTCGTGATTATTTTGTGAGTATCTATTAAAGTTGTTACTTTTATCATGTTTTTATATGTTGATTGCATGCCATATCGAAAGATCCGTGCTTTTGTTTATTGTTTGCTTGATGAAAGTCATGTTAACCTTAGAACACCATGATAAAAGTTTAGACCTTTAATCTAATCACAACAAAAGTTATTAGATTAAATCTCTAGATTAGAAATTGAAAGATTTCACGCCTAGGGTAGAAAGACGTAATCTTTAACATCGAAAGATAAAAGATTAGAAAACGAACTCGTCTACGAGAGTAGGAGTTTATGCCTTTGATTAGGTGAATCACGACTTGAGTAGAGATCACGAATTAATCCGAGTTAGAATTGAATGTTGATAGGATAGGTGGATCAATTGCTTGTTCGTTCGTTATAATTTGATTTAATCCTTTAACCTTGAATTGTTTAGCTTTAGTTTACTTTTCTGCACTTTATTTTAGTTTAGTTTATCGCTTTCAATCTTTCCTAGCATTGGATTAATCTCCTCTGTCTAGTTACTTTTTCTGCATATTTGTTTAGGTTAGTTTCGTGACAATAGTTTAGTTGAAAACAAAAGCTAGGGTTCACAACAGTCTAGTTCCCCGTAAGATCGACCCGGCATTAGCCTCCATACTACGATCCTTGCACTTGAGGTTAACCGGTTTATTACTTGTTGTTTTGTATTGATAAAATCCGGGACAGCATATTTCTGGCGTTAATATTTCAAAGTTGTGGCATGCACGATTAGGACACGTACATTACAAACGTATGCATGTTATGTGTAAGAATGCTTTGATTCCCCCTTTTGATATCAATATGGATAAGTGTACTACTTGTATGCTTACTAAGATTGTAAGACAACCTTTTCATGGTGTTGAAAGGCCGTCTACAATTTTGGAACTTATCCATAGTGATTTGTGTGATCTTTATGCCACACCTTCTTTGGGAAATAAGAAATATGTTGTTACTTTTAAAGATGATCATACTCGCTTTTGTCATGTATATTTACTTAATACAAAAGACGAAGCACTTGATAAGTTTAAAGTTTATAAAAGTGAAGTTGAATTGCAATAAATTCAAGTATCAAACGTTTTCGTACCGATAGAGGTGGTGAATTCTATGATCCAACCTACTTCGGGTCGTGTGGTATAATACACGAGGTTACTGCACCATATACGCCACAACAAAATGGCATTGTAGAGAGGAAAAACCGTACTCTAAAAGAGATGGTAAATTCCATGTTATCCTACTCGGGATTGAGCAGTGGATTTTGGGGTGAGGCCATGTTAACGGCCTCATTATCTACTAAAACAAATTCCTAATAAAAGGAATTACGCTACCCTGCATGAACTTTGGTTCAAAAAAGAAACCAAACTTGAATTACTTGAAAGTTTGGGGCTGCAAGGCGTTGTTAGACTTCCCGATCCTAAAATTAAAACTTTAGGAGAAAGAGGCATCGATTGCATATTCATTGGATATGCAAGTCATTCAAAGGCATATAGGTTTTATGTTTTAGAACCTAGTGATTCCGTGGCTGCACATTCGGTTATAGAATCACGAGATGCTATCTTTGATGAGAATAGATTTACTTCTATTCCTAGACCAAAGGATATTGCTCCTACAATAGTTGGAGTGGAGAATGTGGAGAATAATGATTCTCAAGTTGAGCCTTCTGAACTTCGAAGAAGTAAGAGGGCTAGAATAGCGAAAACATTTCCACCGGATTTTGTTACTTATTTGGTGGAAGGTTCGAGAAATGAAGTTGGATATCAATACTCATATTGCTACAATATTGAGGATGATCCAAGAACATTTTCTGAGGCGATGGGATCTCAAGATGTATCATTTTGGAAAGAAGCCATCAATGACGAGATGGATTCCATAATGGGTAACAATACGTGGATTCTTACGGATTTACCACGTGGTTGCAAACCATTAGGTTGCAAATGGATTTTCAAAAGGAAAATGAGAGTCGACGGTACTGTTGATCGATATAAAGCCCGGTTAGTTATACAAGGCTTTAGGCAAAAGGAAGGTATCGATTATTTCGATACTTATGCTCCCGTTGCTAGAATCTCCTCAATCAGGTTATTGATTGCCTTAGCCGCAATTCATAACTTGGTGATCCATCAAATGGATGTTAAAACAGCGTTTCTAAATGGAGATTTGGATGAGGAAATATACATGAAGCAACCGGAAGGATTTATTATGCCCGGTAACGAGCATAAGGTTTGTAAACTTGTTAAATCATTGTATGGACTTAAACAAGCTCCTAAACAATGGCATCAAAAGTTTGATGAGGTTGTCTTGGCTAGTTGGTTTAAACTCAATCAGTCGGACAAGTGTATTTATAGTAGATTTGATGAAACCGGTAACGGTGTGATAATCTGTCTATATGTCGATGACATGTTGATTTTTGGTACGAACCAAAATCAGGTTGATAAGTGTAAAGAACTCTTATCTTCTAGATTCTCTATGAAAGACATGGGGGAGGCAGATGTAATTCTTGGTATTAAAATCAAGAGAAATCAGGGAGGATTTTCACTAACACACACCTCATTATATTGGGAAAGTGTTGAAAAAGTTTAATTGTGAAAATTGTACTCCGGCAAATTCTCCCATGGAACCTCATGAGAAGCTTGGACCTAATAAAGGTGAAACAGTGAATCAACTTGAATATTCACGAGTCATTGGTTGTTTGATGTATGTAATGACTAGTACACGACCGGATATCGCCTATGCAAATTGGGAAACTAAGTAGATATACTAGTAACCCGTAATCGTCATTGAGAGCGGTTGTTCGTGTATTGAGATATCTAAAAGTCTACCAAAGATTTTGGTTTGACTTATGTTGCATATCCTTCGGTGATTGAAGGATATTCGGATGCTAGTTGATATCTAATGTAGAAGATCATTCTTCTACTAGTGGATGGGTGTTTGTTTTAGGTGGAGGTGCCATTTCTTGGGCTTCTAAGAAATGACATGTATATCTAGCTCGACTATGGAGTCGAATTCATTGCCTTGGCGGCAGCCGGTAAAGAGGCAGAATGGCTTAGGAATTTGATTCATGAAATTCCTTTATGGCCTAAACCAATATCACCAATATCTATCCATTGTGATAGTTCATCAACACTGTCTGAAGCATATAGTCAAGTGTATAATGGAAAGTCGCGACACTTAGGCGTTAGACATAGCGCAGTACGTGAGTTGATCTCTCACGGGGTGATATCGGTTGTGTATGTGAGATCTCAAAGAAATTTGGCTGATCATTTGACGAAAGGATTGGCTAAGGACTTGTTACAAAAGTCGGTAGTCGGGATGGGACTACAACCTGTATGAGTTTCTGAATATGGGACGCCCAATTTCCCTTTGGTACAATGCCTTAGGCTAAATTCAATGTGGTAAGCCTGTCTTTGGAAACTTGAGCACATGTATTAATCCCGAAGGTATGTGCTGTTTACCTGTGAGATTAGGTTATAGTGTTATCTTCTTAATGAATCTTATAAAAGTGCTAATGCAGGTGTACGGTAAACTAAAGATTCACCTATATGAGTATGAAGTATGGCCGCTTCAAGGAAAGTTGGCTTGGCTTTCTAAATGCTCAAGAATGGATATGGACACAAGGCCGGTTTTCAAGAATGGTGTCAAGTATAATACTTTGAAGTAGTTTCAATTTATGTGTATTGTTATGTACATGTATTCAAAATGTGTAAAGGGGTTCAATGCTTAGTCACACCCCAATACTCGAATATTTGCGTGTAATAATACTAGATGGAAATTCAATCTTCGTGACATTTTCATTGAATCATGAGTTGGTTTGTTTTATGACTGCTTTTGTTTTACTAAACCAAGGATTACACTTAAATGGGGAGGAATGTTGGTGATTTAAGTATAATCACAAGCCGTTGAGGTAATCGGGCTTAGTACAAGGGTGGATATACTCGTAACACTTAATAATAAGTTTGGAGGTGCGGAGTGCACGCTTATATAAGTGTATATGAGTATACGGATGGAAAATAAGCAAGTATAGTTCGAGAAAATCACTTAAAGGACCGGAAAACTAGTTAAAGGACCAAAAATAAGCTTTTGGTGAAACAGAGTGATGAAGCGCACGCTGTGGTGATTCAAAGATGCCTAAATGTTGAACAGAGAGTTTTGCGGTTTTCTGCTGATCACAGTCACCCACAGCGCCCGCCTGCTGTGGCTCGAAAATCGATTTTTAGGTACCTCTTGGTCCTTTTAAGTGGTTATAACCAAGTGATACCTTTTCGCTTATGTTGCAACCTTAAATTACTTAACTTGTAACTTATTTCTCGGCAATCCAAGTACCATAAAAGGCTCTTTTACATTGTTGAACAAACACACAACAATTGTATGCATCCTTGATAAAGTCTTAAACATCTAAACACTTCAAGTAATCTTTTGATCTATTTTGTCCTAGACAAAAAGGCAAGGCTCTCGATCAGTATCTCACTTAAATTATTCGTGATACTCCGGACAAGTTAGGGGTCGAATAAATTTAAGAAGGACAGCGATATACGCGTGACTGCGAGGATCCGTTCTTCATAAAATTTGCAGGTTTTTTATAGCATTGGTGATCAATCAAGACCCTCAAAACTACAACAGTTACTTTATTCCGCTTTATTTCATTACGTGGCTTTCTACTAGTATTTCTATTCTGTTGCGCTTACTAGTGAAAAAAAATTTGTGAATGTTTGCGATAATTTTATTGTTACCGCGGCGTTTTTCCAACAATTGACTACAAATATTATGTTTAATTAGGATTTCTGAAGATAAAAGCAGCATGTTGTGGATATGGAAAGCTAAATGTAGATAGTTTTTGCATACCAACTTCACAAAAATGCCCAAACAGAAAAGATTATTTATATACACATGCATATGTGGAAGTGTTCGCTAATTTGTTTTTTATTATGTGCCGAATGTGTTTAGTTAACTTATTGTAATATGTATATGCAGGGGCGGCTTTAAGTATTAGGTTGAGGGTGCGGCCAACCCCCTAAAATAAAAATATTATGTATAAATAGTAGATAATATTTTTTATAAACATATACATATGTGAAATTGACCCCCTTAATTTTGTGTATTGACCCTCTGATTTTATCTATTGCCTCATAATTACATGTATACAATGAAATATCCAAATATATGTATGATACGGGAAAAAAATTGATAAATTTCTGACCCCCATTATAAAATTCCTGCAGCCACCCTGTGTATATGTATATGAAATTATATTGATGCATGCATAGGACAAAGTATTTATTTCAATATTCATATGTCAGATGTGTAAGTGGTGGATTCGAGTATAATCGGAATATAGAGATAAAAATTCAGTGTAGGCGCTTAGAAGTGTCACTAATAATGGTGGTTTGTTGCACTTGAATAGGGAATATGGATGATATACCCAGAACTAATTTTTTGATTTCAAACATGTTAGCTCACATTAAATCTATTATTTCTCTTTGATGAGATTGTTGTTTATATTTTGTTTGGTAGACATTTTTGCCCTTGTTGTATCGTACATGTGGTGTGCAATTTGGCGTTTGTCACTAAATGTTTTTCACAAAATGATCTATTTTTTGTAGTGGTATTAAGCCGCGCACACTAATATCAAAAAGTAAAACACCCGTCAAAAAATAGATGCGAATAAAAGCGACAACATGATATGAAATTGCTATCAAAATACATAATAACATGTAAAATGAATGATAAAAAAAATAAAGTCATAAATAATGTGTCAACATTAATGAAGTGAATCTCAACATACTACACATGTTATAGATATATAATTCAATATGTTGTTGTAACATCCCGACTTTTTATAAAAGGGTAAAATAGTCATTGGGTGTATTTATTACGACCTAATTATTATTTGTTCCATTTATTCAATTAAAAAGGAATTAATTAAGGGATTTAGCTATTAATTATAAAGGATTTAATTATTGGCTATAAAAAGAAAATTATCCCAAAATACCTTATTTTGGTGTTACACGTTAATTCTGAAAAAAAAAGAAGAAGAAGAGAGGAACGGCGCAACGCAGAAGATGCCTGGAAAAGGGAGAACGTAAACTTCAACCGTGTGATCAATCCGTTCATCTGTTCAAGATGCCGCAGGAGAGAAAAGTGATCAGCACGATGAGACGCAACTTTGGAAAATAAAATATCCTTATTCCGTAAGTTTTCACTTTAGCCCTAGTTTTTGGTAACCGTTGAGTTTGATCTTCAAAAATTCGTATCTTTCAATCCGTAGCTCTGTTTTTCAGCCACGAGTAGTCGAAACGATTGTCTTGGAACGTAGATTATTCTAAAAATAGTTTCGCAGCAGTTAATTCAGGTAATCAGCAGTTTTATGCATTTTTTCAGTTTCGTTTTTTGCCAGAAAAATAGGATTTTAGGGTTTCATGTTGATCAAATAGGTTTTGGGTTTGAGGATCAACAATTGTTGCAGTTGCTTGGTGTTTTGCTGTCGGTTTTGCAGGAAATTAAGGTAAGAGGCTCTTCCTAACGAATAATTATGGTTTTACAATGTTTAGATTGAGTGTTAGTTGTAGCAAGGAATCATGTTTTATGTTGTAGTTAAAATGTTGGATGCTACGTGATGGTTAGTTATGTTTAAATCAGGTTTTTACCATTGTTTTTTGTGATAGTTGATGTTAAACATGTTTGATTTGGGTTAGAAATCGTTAAGTTGCAGAAAATCATGTTTAGGGCTTTTCAGGTGCAATGCGTACGCATTCAGCCCAGTTTTGGGTAAATGATGTTGTAAGCTACGAGTCCAGTTTAAATGTTATTTCTTGATCTAATAATACTAAATGAAAATGAACAAGCCTCGATTGAGTTTATGATGTGTTTGGTTCCGGCACCGGACGTACTCTTAAAGGGAGTTGAAGTCCGGGACCGTCGGAAAGGCATGAAAGGGCTTGTGCTTTGATGAATTAGTATTCATAAATGTCTGTGTAATTGCTAGGTCTCGTTTACGTCTAGTGGTCTAGGAAGAGAGTAGTATGTGTGAGGGAGATTATTTGAAAACACTTAGGCAGCTAGTTAACTATTTAATAAATACGTACTTGTTTAGTAAAAGGTTAAACATCATGAGAGCTTGGATAGGCACAGTACAATATCGGCAATGTGAGGTTTGGCCAGATAAAGTGGTGATGATCACTGCCGGATTCTAGACCCGCCAGATAAAGTAGTGATCATTCCGCCGGACAAACTCACGAACGAGATAGACATTAATTCACCGGTCAGCTCTCTTGGGTTGGCCAGACAAAGTGGAATGACTGTCTCGGGACGGCTAGAGATTTATCTCTATAGGGTTGCGTCTTTTGTCTTAGTGCATATCTCACTAAGTGTAGTGCCCTCGCAAACATGCTGTAATAAAGATAAGTTAAGTTAGAAACGTTTATTCATGACATGTTGATGGACATGAAGTGAACCCTAGATTGAGTCGGTCTCATACATATAATTTAATAATAATAATAATAACCTTTCGTTGTATAACTTAGTTATTCATTAGCTTCTCACTTTTACTAAGTACTTTGTACTTCCCTCCTTTGCATTTTCTTTTGTATGCATTGTGGGGTGAGAAGACGAACAGGTTGATCAAGTGTAGATGATGGCTTTTGAAGACTTGAAGTCTTGGAGAAGCTTTTAGTTTATTTCTTTGTAAAGGTTGTACTAGACTTGTTGTACTTCTACTTTTAAGACATCGTATTGTATAAGTCTTTGGGTTTTTCGTCGTTGTAATTTAACTATCCATCTTTAGTATGATTAATTTCTATTCATAGTAGCTTTTATGTTTTCCCGAGTCCTTTTAGCTTCCGTTTGCTTTTATTTGATACGACGACGTAGAGGGTTGCGTATAATATTAGATTTATTTAATGTTATACGCGCCGAATGTTTCTCTTCCGGATAAGGGCTCGGTATCCGGGAGCGGGGCATTACAGTTGGTATCAGAGCGAAGCGTCCCTTCTGTTCTAGGCTTCTCTTCCTCTAAGATAAGAATCCTTTAGACCTTTTAGAACTTGAGCTTGGTGGTAATCCTCGTAAGACTAAGAATCCTTAAACCGTGGTTCAGTTATCAGGACCTAGTGAAAAGTTGTCTTAGACGAAGGTTAAGTCGAGTTCTCAAGTTTTGTTCCTTCTAGGATCACTAGTAGAAAATCTCACTTCTTTTGAAGTTTCCAAACCGTAACTTGTCACATAGGGTTAAGTGAAACCTCTTTAAGTAATGCTTTGGGATCGGAGTCTTATGCCTACACCTTAAAGTCGAGGTCCTCTTGGATGCTTTCCTTTTTCCTTACTTTCTCTATTGAAATCTCTCCACCTTCTCTACACGAATGTCTAAGTTTACTTTTATCTTGGCCTAACTTTGTAGAGAATGATATTTGATTCAACTCTACAAATCCCCCACTTTCTCTTTTCACCATCGCTTGGTTTGAATTTATCAACATTCTTAGACCTTTGCTTTGCTTGATATGGTTCTACACGAACTCCATGTGTAATTTTATTCTTTCCAAGTACTCCTCAGTCGTTTTCAAATTATTAGTGTTAAAGGTCTACTTTGGCATCTATTATTCATCATCCTTGTGTTTGGCTTTATCCAACATGACTAAATGCTTTTGTTCTCATGTTTTCCCTTTAACATAAGACTGTCTTCCCTTACTCCAAAAAAAAAATTCCGCAAATTTTCAGCAAAGTAGATTACTGTCTTATCTACAATTTCTCTTTTTACATCAACTCGATAATGGTTATGAATTGTCCAGAAAATTCATGTTTATACCGGACACTCTGTCCAGAAAATCTGCAGCAGCACTTTAACTTCTTCTTCTGTTTTGAATAGGTTAAACATCTTTCAATTGTCAGTAAGGTGACTTAAACTCTACATTTTTGGTGGAACCAATCTGAAGACTCAGCTGAGTGATGGCCAGCTGAGAAGTGTATTCAATTCATGCTTCAAAGGGTGGAGTCTCTCGCCGAGCTTCACATCGCCAGGTGATAGTCTGCTGAGTCCTGAATACAAAGCAGGTCCCACATCACTAATTCTCATATGTGACAAACTATACAAAGGTCATTAAAAGGAGGACACGTGTAGGGGTATTTATGGTGCATCAGACAAAGATTCCTGGCGGCTAGGGTTTAGGGATTTGTGCCTATAAATACAGTTGTTGTCTCATTATCCGAGGGTGTTGAAATCAGAAAATTCAAAGGCATAATAAAATATCTCTTTTACGCCGTGGTTTTTTACCTCTCCCACCGAGGGGTTTTCCACGTTAAATCTGTGTTCTTCTTGTTTCGCTTTCTCCTTTGATTGTTTATGTTTGATTGCTTCGCTTTACTGCTTCTTGCATCCGGTTATCTCCATCCGCTTTATAACAAGTGGTATCAGAGAAAGGTTCTGGAGAAAACAATCTGTTCGATCAACTTCATCTTCACCAAGGCCTCCAGCAAGGTGCTAGGATCTGTGATAAAGTTGTGATCTTTAGCAAGGAAGATGTCAGCAGTAAACGTAAAAATCGATAAATTTACAGGAAGGAACAGTTTTGGTCTGTGGCAAATCAAGATGCGTGCAATCGTTGAAACAAAGCAGGTTTGTGGAATCCTTTATCCGACAAACCAAATACAAGTGCATCAGATTATGCCAGTCTGGAAGAGAAAGCACATTCAACCATCATGTTGTGCTTATCTGATGATGTTATCACTGAGGTTGCTGAGGAAGACACCGCAGCCAAGTTGTGGAAAAAGCTTGAAAGCTTGTATATGACCAAGTCACTGACCAACAAGTTGTTGTTGAAACAGAGGTTGTTCAGTTTGAAGATGCATGAAGGGAGTCCACTGAGGGAACATCTGGACCAGCTGAACACAATATTGCTTGATTTAAGGAATATTGATGTTAAAATTGAAGATGAAGATGCAGCCCTAATCCTGTTGGTGTCTTTACCGGCATCATATGAAAACTTTGTGCAGTCTTTCATAGTTGGGAAGGATACAGTAGCTTTGGAGGATGTGAGGTCTGCCTTACATGCCAGGGAGCTTAGACACAAGGCTGCTGGGACAGACAGTCAGGCTGCTGGGCTAGTAGCCAGCAGCAATAGTGGAAAAGGATATGGATAGAAGAAGAAAAGAAGTCGCTGTCCAAAGGTCCTAAGTCTCTGATGTCCGTAATTCTCAGAAGGAGCGGGGACATTGGAAGTCCAATTGTCCAAAGAAGAAGAAACAGCGAGGAAGGCACTTCGCACAAAGGCTTTGGCTACTGAGCAATCTGATGAGGATCTGGTTCTAGTGCGCAGGGATTCTACACACCATAATGATGTGTGGATACTTGATTCTCGAGCATCCTACCATATTTGTCCAAACATGGAGTGGTTTTCTACTTATGAGCGAGATAGATGGTGGTCAAATCTATATGGCCAACAAAGAAGGTTTGCAAAGTTGTGGGAATTGGCTCAAGAAAAGTTGAGGACAGAGGGATGGTAAATTTTGTACAATCGAAAGATGTAAGACATGTTCCACAGATGACCAAGAATTTGGTATCTCTTAGTCTACCTGACATGACAAGGGTTCAATTTCAAGGGTGAAGGTGGACAAATTGAATGTCTTCAAAGATTCATTGTAGTCCTCAAAGGCATCAAGAGGGAACCTTGTATATATTACAAGGATCTCATCAGATCTATCAGCACTCTTCTTTGTTGCATCCTCGCTAGCTTCACCAGCCTCAAGAGACTACCAGGTGTGGCACATGAGACTAGGTCACACGGGTGAAAGGGGTATGCATTCTTTCTTCAAAGAGTTTTCTTGGGGGATATAAGGTCAAGAATCTGGACTTTTGTGAACATTGTGTGTTTGGGAAATTGCATAGAAGTAAGTTCCCAGCAGGGTTGCACAATACAAAGGCAACACTTGATTATATCCATTCAGACTGCTGGGGTCCATCAAGAGTTGAGTCATTGGGTGGTCACAGATATTTTGTGTCATTCATAGATGACTATTCAAGGATGACTTGGGTGGTGATGATGAAGAACAAAAGTGATGCATTCAATAACTTCAAGCAGTGGAAGGCCCTAGTGGAGAATCAGTTAGGCAAGAAAATCAAGAAGCTTCGTACAGATAATGGTCTGGAATTCTGCTGGACGGATTTTGATTCATTTTGTGCAAATTGAGGTATTGCCGACATCTTATCAGTAAGGAATACACCTCAGCAGAATGGTGTAGCTGAAAGGATGAATCAAACTCTACTGGAGAGGGCAAGATGTATGCTTTCTCAAGCTGGTTTATCAAGGAGATTTTGGGCAGAGGCTGTTAAGACAGCTTGCTACTTAATCAACAGGAGTCTCACACAGAATCAATCTCAAGACACCATTTGAGATGTGGTCAGGCAAGCCTGCTGACTACTCAGTTCTAAGGGTTTTTGGAAGTACAGCTTACTATCATGTTAGTGAAGGGAAGTTGGAGCCAAGAGCCAAGAAGGGAGTGTTTGTGGGGTATGGTGATGGAGTGAAAGGATATAGGATTTGGTCATCAGCAGAGTCCAGAGTAATCCTCAGCAGGGACGTTGTGTTTGATGAAAATTCTATGTTAAACTCATCAGTGGAGAGGTCTACTGAGTCTGAAACCAGTGCTGAATCTGATAGTGTTGAGAAACAGGTGGAGCTTCAGGTGGAGTCTACTGATATGCAACAATCAGTGGATCCAAATCAACACTATACTGATCTGGATAATGAACCAGAATCTGATCCAAGCCACCACTGGAGACCTCGGCGGGGCGTCATACAAACATTGATCAGCAGAGTCTAGCTGCCAGCAGGCCTAGAAGATCTAATGTTGGGATACCTCCAAGGAGATATGGATATGATGATTTGGCTGGATATGCACTCCAAGTTGCTGAAGAAGTAGAGGTTGCTGAACCTACTACTTATAGGGAAGCAGTAACATGTACAGAAGCATCCCAGTGGCATGCTGCCATGGGAGATGAAATGGAGTCATTGTTGAAGAATCAGACTTGGGAATTGGTCAAACAGCCTACTGACAAGGGAGCTGTGACTTGTAAATGGATTTTCAAGAAAAAGGAAGGAATAACAAAGCGCGAATGGGTCGTATAAGGCACGCTTTGGTTGCAAGAGGATTCATCAAAAGGAAGGGGTTGACTTTGATGAAATATTTTCACCAAAGGGTCGACACACTTCAATCAGGGTGTTACTAGCAATGGTGGCACAGCAGGATCTGGAACTTGAGCAATTGGATGTGAAAACTACTTTTCTACATGGTGAGGTGGATAAGGAGATATACATGACACAGCCTGAGGGTTTTCAAGGACCTGGAAAAGAAAATTATGTTTGCAAGTTGAAGAAATCATTGTATGGTTTGAAGCAAGCCCCAAGACAGTGGTATAAAAGGTTTGACAGTTTTATGCTTCAGCAGGGTTACAGCAGAAGTCCTTATGACTGTTGTGTTTACTACAGTCTGCTGAAAGATGGATCTTATATCTATCTTGTTCTGTATGTGGATGACATGCTGATAGCTGCAGCAAGGAAGTCTGATGTTCAAAATCTGAAGAACCTTCTCAGTGCTGAATTTGAAATGAAGGATTTGGGTGCAGCCAAGAAAATCTTGGGGATGGAGATCTGGAGAGATAGGAGTCAGAAGAAGTTGTTCTTGTCTCAAAGGGGTTATGTGCGTAAGATATTGGCCAAGTTTGGGATGTCTCACAGCAAAAACCAATAGATACTCCTATGGCATCAAATGTTCATTTGTCTGCTTTATGCTTCACAATCACCAAGAGAAGGAGTATATGTCAAAAGTTCCTATGCTAGTGCGATTGGTAGTCGATGTATGCCATGGTTTGCACTAGGCCCGATCTGGCTCGAGCAATCGGTGTTGTCGGCGAGTTTATGGCTCAACCTGGAAAGGAACACTGGAAAGTCATTAAAGGATATTCAGTGCACCGAGAGGTACAAAATGATGTTGGTCTCATTTATGAAGGTGATATCGGTGCAGTCACGAGTTCTTGTGATCTTGATTATCGCAGTGATGTTGACAGAAAATCAATGACTCAAGTTATGTGTTTACATTGGAAAATGCAAGGTCACCGAAAGCTACTCTTGAGCTACAAATGGCCTTATCAACTCATCAAGGCGTAATATATGGCTCTTCTCAAGCAAATGGCTAAGGAGGTATCTGGTTGAAGGGGCTAGTCAGTGATTTGGGGTTGCATCAGGATCAGGCTGAGATATATTGTGACAGTCTAAGTGCAATATGTTTAGCCAAGGATCAGGTTCATCATGAGAGAACCAAGCATATTGATGTCAGGTATCATTTCTTGAGGAATGAGAAGAGAGTTGTGGTGAAGAAGATTGGTACAAAGGAGAATCCCGCTGATATGTTCACCAAACCAGTTCAGCAGAGTAAGTTCCAGCTTTGTCTGGACTTACTGAATATTCAAAGCTTATAATCTGTTTCTGGAAACTCTACCGAGGCGGTCGGTGGAGTGGATGTTTGTGGAGATAGTCCGGTACAAGTACATCCGGCATTGACGAATGCATCCGGTACAAGTACATCCGGTTATGCAATCTGCTTGACTCAGGGAGAGTTGAAGTCAAGGTGGAGATTTGTCGATGGGTGACTTAAACTCTACATTTTGGTGGAACCAATCAAGACTCACCGAGTGATGGCCAGCAGAGAAGTGTATTCAATTACAGGTTTCAAAGAGGTGAGTCTCGCCGAGCTTCTGTCGGCGAGGTAACTATCAAGCAGGTGATAGTCTGCACGAGTCCTGGAATACAAAGCAGGTCCCACATTTGCTAATTCACATTATGTGACAACTATACAAAGGTCATTAAAAGGAGGACACGTGTAGGGGTATTTATGGTGCATCGACAAAGATTCCTGGCGGCTAGGGTTTGTGGATTTGTGCCTATAAATACAGCTTGTTGTCTCATTATCCGAGGTGTTGAAATCAGAAAATTCAAAGGCATAATAAAATATCTCTTTTACGCCCGTGGTTTTTACCTCTCCCACTCGAGGGGTTTTCCACGTTAAATCTGTGTTCTTCTTGTTTCTGTTTTCTCCTTTGATTGTTTATGTTTGATTGCTTCTGTTTCTGTTTCTTGCATCTGAAGTTATCTCCATCCGTTTTATAACATAAATGACCTGCATTTTTGATATGTTGCAGAAAAGACTTTTATCTACAGTTTTCCTTTTGGAATTAAGTTCAGATTCTTTTTCTTTTGATCTCGATTCGCAATGCAACTCAGTGTTTACTAATCTGGAAATTCTGACAGCTTGTGCAATTGTCAGAAATAATTGTTTTTGACCGACTTTATCTCATTCAAAAATTCCAATATTTTTATATCACCTGGAAAACTCCAGTATCTAAATATTTTCTCTTTGGATCGTGCTCAAATTCCTCTTCGTTTGTTCTGTGCCAATTGATAATGTCAGATCTAGAGTAAAAATCATACACAACAACCTAAAAGGAACTCTCACCTCTTTGACTTAGAGTTTGGGCTAAGAGGGTGTAAGTTACGACTGTTATGTTTAGGAGTTCCCCGAAGTTCGATCTCCTTCTGAGTTAAATCTTTTAGTAGGATGCTCGTAAAGCTAACGTTATAGTTTATTTTGCAGTTGTAAACAAGAACCAATATGCTATCCTCCAGCATGCTATGTTTGATGTTCAGACCCATTTGTGCCTTTTGTAATTATACATTTTCTGGTAATTTATTTCTCATGTAATCCCTCACTTGAGATCTTTAAACTCAACAAATCCTCTCTGCTTGTTATCATTAACATATCGCCTTAAGCCCTTCTTTTGAACAAATTCACGTCTTCTTACTTTTCAATCAAGAAACAAGTTCTCTTCAAAAATTCTACATTGTTGCACTCCCATCCTTCATTTCAAATTCAAGTTTGGCTAAGCCTTCTGTTTTTAGTACATTCTTTTACTTGTGTCCATTCTCAGCTCCCCTCCTAAGGGTAGAGTCGATGTTGTAACTATTTCACCTAATGCTGCCTGTTCTTTTAAGGTATGCATATCTTCTTTTGCTGGTCAAATTTTTAAGCCTACCATGACATTCTTTTTCAGTTACCTATCTTTAACTTTCTAGCAATTTATGCTAAACTAGTTTCAAGCAGAAGGGAGATTTTTTCCAAGATGCCTTCTGAACCTATCTAGCCAACCAACATTTGAACTCCAAAACTCCTATTGAAGTTCAATCTAGATGAATGTACCTTGTACCCTTTAGTCTTAAATCTATTTCAGGCCATTTAGAGCCATGAACCGCCATATACACCTTTATGACTTTCCACCTCCTGTCATGGCGTTTCTATTCCAATTTTGTTACACCGGTTGGAAGTCTATTTTATTTTTAACCTTTGTATTCCCACACGAGGAATAACCTTGAGCATTTATTCCTTGGCAGAGTACTATTCCTCTCGAATAGTGCAACCTTGAACCTTTGATTTGAATCGTCAATGATCGTTTAAACTTCCTTTGAAGGTTTGAATTAATTCTTTGAAATCAAACCTTATCCGCCAATTCTTAAGTGTCGTTTCCCTTCACTTAAAAGATTGCTACCGCTTACTTATTCAATCTTTTATTATTCCCTTACAATTCCTTGAGGGAAATTTCTATTTCTTTTAAATCTCGAAATAACATCTCTTTGACTATTGCAAACTTGGACACTTCTTGACAAGTGTTTATTTTATTCTGAGACCCTTTGGTGTACCCGCCTTGTCTCCATGGCTCCTTCATGTTGAGATTCTTTCCCTCTTTTGATTTCTATCTTTTTAGTCCTTCTGGTGCTCGACCTTGCACCTTTACCTTGATTTTCTGTTATGTGGTATTTCCTCTATGACACTCATGCGAACTGAAGATTTTCCTAGTTCGCCAACATCCATTTTTGTTAACCAAGTGTTTAACAATCAAGGTCACCTGCCCAATGTCCTCAAGTTTAGCAATCTCTTTCCTTCGCATTTAATGTTTCCACGTCCATCAGATGATGTTTCCTTTAACGTCTCCACTTTCTCAAAGCTTATATGAAAGCTTATTACCATCCTTTCAAGTTACCTCTGAAGTCTTTGCAGACCACCATATTTTGCAGAATTCCTCTCTCTAAAAAAAAAATCATCTGCAAGGTGTCCTTTTGTTTTCTTTTTGGTGGCTATCCCTTGTATTATGATACAATGTCTCATTCTTCAGTTTGGAACCACCTTCAACTTTTCCCCAACACGGGATCATTTGTTCTGCTTGTAACCCAAGCAACCTGCCTTATTTCAAGTGCATTGTACCGTTCCTTGGCTTATGTTAAGGGTATTTTTATGCGGTTTTTAACGTTATATTTGATAATGATTTCCTCCGTATTTGTATACTTTGCATAGAAAACGAGTGTTTAAATGATTTATTAAGCAAGTGAGTTTTTAATTAGTTTATTCGCAAAATGAGGTTGTGTATGTGTTTTAATTATGGTTTTACGAGTATTTGGATTGTGTTACGTTTTGCGGTGTTTTTGATGTCATGTAGGTACATGTTGGAGGCTAAATTGATGATCAAATGTTGATATAATTCGAGCTAAATCAAGATAAAGATTGAAGAAGGAAGAGATAATGATCAAGAAACCGGAACCAGGCACTTCATGGGGATTTTGTCCACACTTGTAGGCACTTTCAGGGAAAGTTGTCTTGATGAAAGTTGTAGAGGATTGAAATAGCTTTCCAACGCATTTTGAATCACCTCATTCGAGCCCTAGAAGTGAAGTTATGAGCAAAATACTGGAGCTGAGTAGTGGGCGGGCGTCCATAAAAGTGAACTGGCGTCCAGAATCGTATTTTACATTCAGAGAGTTCAGACGCGTTCTGAACGAGCGTTCATTCTCCGTTCATAGAGGCTGGACGAGCGTCCAAGATAGTGGACGGGCGTCCACGGCACCGACTCAGCGAAACCGACCTAAAAATCTATAAATAGCGCTTTTACCAAACCCAAAACATACAATTCGTTCCTAAACCTAGGGAGCGGCTTGGCTGCGTTTTACTCCTTTATTTTCCGTTTTTATGCAATAAAACATCTAGATTAGATAGTTAGATTTATGTTCTTTATTCCATCAATTCGAGTTTGCATAAGGATGCTAGGGGGCTAAATCCTCCTTGAACAAGCGTTGTGAAGCCGTCCGTTTCAACAGTTTGATCTCTAGTTCGTGATTATTTTGTGAGTATCTATTAAAGTTGTTACTTTTATCATGTTTTTATATGTTAATTGCATGCTATATCGAAAGATCCGTGCTTTTGTTTATTGTTTGCTTGATGAAAGTCATGTTAACCTTAGAACACCATGATAAAAGTTTAGACCTTTAATCTAATCAAAACGAAAGTTATTAGATTAAATCTCTAGATTAGAAATTGAAAGATTTCACGCCTAGGTTAGAAAGACGTAATCTTTAATCGAAAGATCGAAGATTAGAAAACGGACTTGTCTACGAAAGTAGGTGTTCATGCCTTAGATAGGTGAATCACAATTTGAGTAGAGATCACGAAATAATCCGAATTAGTATCAAACGTTGATAGGATAGGTGGATCAATTGCTTGTTCGTTTGTTATAATTTGATTTAATCCTTAAAACTTGAATTGTTTAGCTTTAGTTTACTTTTTCTGCACTTTAGTTTAGTTTAGTTTATCGCTTTCAATCTTGCCTAGCATTGGATTAATCCCCTCTGTCTAGTTACTTTTTTCTGCATATTTGTTTAGGTTAGTTTCGTGACAGTAGTTTACTTGAAAACAAAAGCTAGGATTCACATTCGTCTAGTTCCCCGTAAGATCGACCCGGCATTAGCCTCCATACTACGATCCTTGCACTTGAGGTTAACCGGTTTATTACTTGTTGTTTTGTATTGATAAAATCCGGGACAAGTTTTTGGCGCCGTTGCCGGGGAACCGGACGGTTGCCTAGTTTTTGTTTTTGTTTTTGTTTTTTTTTTATATAGTTAATTTGTAGAATTTATTTTATTTGTTTGCGTTCATAATTAGTTAGTTAGTAGTTAGATTAGTTGTTAGAAATCGATCCTGTAGTAAATCTTTCCTTTTTTGAAATTAAGTTAGATAATTAGTTTGATACTCTGCTTTCTGTTTTCATACTGCTTTCTGCGTGCGTTGTTTCGTCTCGAGATTGATCGGACGGACGTCCAAGATCACCGAACGCTCGTCAATCAAGTCTGCTTATTCTCGTTATCTATTCGCTCTCAACGAGCAGCGTCGCTTAGTCTCGAACGCCCGTCCGCTTCTTCTTCCGGGAAGACGCCCGTCCGATTAATTGGGCGCCCGTCCATCACGCCTCGCCATCGATTTTATTTTTATTTCAATTAGGTTTTCTGTTTTTCCGTAGGTAAGTGTCGTAGGTAGGTTTCTTAGGTTGAATCATCTGACTCCACGCCTTTCACGATCAAATTTTAGGGAAAAAGGGTCCGTTTTAGCACTTGATAGTATTTTGGCCATAACTTTCGGCTCGAGTGTCGGATTGGCGCGCAGGACCCCAATTCGGAAAGCTCGTTCCGACGCCGACGACGTGGCAGACCGCCGAGGCCGTCCGACACCGCTTTTCGAGGTCAAAATCCACTGTTTTCCTTCTATTTTGGGCTCGAGAAGATTTCAACACGCTTTTAGTGTTTCTGTTTTTCTGTTTTTAAATTTTTCGTAGTTAAGTTTCGTAGTTTTGATTCCTCTAGGTTTAGTTATCCTTTCCTCTCGTCTCGATCTGTCCTTTTGTCATTTTCTATCCTTTCTTGCTCAACACCTTGAGTTGGTGTTCGGTTTATGCAAACTCGTAGTCATAAGGGACCACTAATCTATTCCCTCGACCCGAAAGCGGACCATAGTCCGACCCAATAGGCGGAGACTTCGTTTGACGAAGGAAACGCTCTAGATCAAAATTCGAGCAATATCTTTCGTGAGAAATCGAAAGAATAGTAATAATGGCGAAAGATAGACGGACATTGGCGATTCACGCCATGCCTGGTGCAAGAATCGCTAACCAACCCGGCTATCGTCTTACCAGCCATTACCGCACAAACTTTCGAACTCAAACCCGGCCTCATTCGGATGATGCAAAGATGCATCAATGTTTCACGGTCCCTTTCGAAAATCCTCACACACACGTACACACATTTACGGAGATATGTGGTACGACACGCATTCAAGGTGTGAGTGAGGATGCGATTAAACTTACATCTTGTTTCCATTCTCTTTGAAGGAGAAGCTAAGGAGTGGTATAGCTCTCTCCCTGCAGAATCCATTACCACTTGGGCTGCATTGGAAAAAGAATTTTTAAGCCAATACTTTCCACCTGCCAAGACAGCCCAGTGTTTAAGGGAAATATACAATTTTTGTCAAACGGAAACAGAATCATTCTTTGAGGCGTGGAAGAGATTTAAGGCTCTTCTTCGTAAATGCCCCCACCATGGGTTAGACTTGCAGAGGCAAGTCAATACTTTTTTCAGTGGATTGACCGAGCTCACCAAGGGCATGGTCAATAGTTCATCAGGTGGGGCTTTCTTGAGAAAAACGCCTCAAGAGGGGTGGGCATTGTTCGAAGACATTGCCAAATATAATTATGCCCCCTCCTTTCAAGCTATTCAGGCACCACCACCTCCTCCTAGGATCGAGGAGGTGAAAATGCGAGAACGAGATTTCCATCTTTGAAAGCGGCGAAATGCCTACGCTTACCACGCCTCCAAATCCGAGTTATCGACTCCTTCATTTTTGCGAACTCTCAAGTTCAGATCGCGAAATTGCTCTCGGGATCGCCATATGGTTGGCCAAAGTCAATTCAATTCCCCTGCTCCTTATCAAGTCAATGCTTGTCCCGTAATCATGGATGATAATCAAGTCGCATGCCAAGTATGTGACGATATGGGCACATCGCTCGTTTCGTCCTATGATTGACAGAACGCAGAGATCAATGCCTTCAATGGCCAGCCGAATCGAGAGGTTTGGAAATCAATTCTCCGGCCAGGCGCTTTTCAAATCGGGGTTTCCGTCAAAGCTTCAATCAAAACTCGAATCTCAATCGAAACCCTAATTTTAATCGGAACCCGAACTTGAATTCTTCCAATCCAAATCAAGGGTTAAATCAAAGTTGGCCTAACAATCCAAATCACTGCATTTCAAAGTCGGTCCAAACCAACCTTTCTCTCAAAACATTCGTAACTCTCAAGGTCCATCTCACGTTGATGATCCGGAAGCTAGATTGGACTCCTATCGAAGGAGTCAAGGAGCGAACAATAACTTCCGAGAGGAGCAAAATAATAATATCCAGTTGTTGATGAATTCGATCAAGCACCTTGAGAAGCAAATGGTGACCAAAGAAGCTTCTAGACCATCGTAAGCGGATGCCAAACTCCACGGAAAGAAATCCCAAAGGTGGTCATGTAGCTCATACCGAATTGAATCTTGGCCAATGCACCGACTTGGTTCCTTCACTTCCATACGGTGGAGGAGGGCGGTGCAATGAACTTAAGAAGTGGTACTCAACCGAGTGGTCCCCAACCAGTGAAACCACTAGCCCCTCCCCGCCAGTGATAAGGCGGGAGGGGAAGTCGAGCACCCATCATCCCCTTGGCTACTGCAGTACTCAGTGGTGATCCCTGAGAGGTGTAGAAGTTGAAAGACATCGGTGGCTGATCCTCGATAGGTGAAAGAATTGAGATTCCTCGAGTGGTGATCCGCTTGAGGAATGAAGAATCAATTAAGAATCCTCGGTGGCTGATCCCCGAGGAGTGATGAATCAAATGATCGTCGGGTGGTGATCCTGACTAATAAAAAAAGAATGATAAGACGGTGAGGTGGAAAGATGTGGAAGACAAAGCGATTAGTTCGACCTCGAAGAAAGTATTTTCCGAGGAGGATTTGAAAAAGCTTCCGTTTCCACCGAGGAAGAGCAACATTCCATTGGTTGAAGACAAAAGTACGAAGGTGCTAAACCTTCAAAAAATACTCAGTAAATCTGCCATTATCCGAGGTCTTGGTCGAGATGCCTAAGTATACAAAGTTCATCAAGGATGTTGTATCTTCCAAGAAGAAGTTAGCGAGAATGGATCAAGCAATTGGTAAGGAGTGTTCTATGGTCAATTATCAAGACTTACCAACCAAGAGAAGCGACCGGGCAAATTTGTGCTCACATTGCGGATGGGAGGCCTAGTCTTCCCGAATTCCTTATGTGACTGGGTGCATCCATCGCCTTGATGCCATTGTCCGTTTGCAATCGGCTTGGTTTTGCGAATCTTCTAGAACCCACTACCATGAACTGCAGTTCACGATAGGTCCTCTAAGAAAGCTTCAGGATCCTAAGGGACGTATTGGTTCAAATAGATAGGTTTACCTTTCCAGTTGGACTGTACGTCTTGGATATTGAGAAAAGTGAAAGTGTCCTTTGATTCTCGGAAGACCTTTTCTATCTACAACTAGAGCCCTCATCGATTGTGATGGTGGGCATGTCACCATTCGAGTTGGTGACCAGGAGGTGAGCTATAGTGTTTCTAAATCCATTCAAGTACCCTCTGGTTCTCCAACCGGCTTTTCTATTGAGGAGTCATTTAATGACTTCAATGACTCGTGGATGGACGAGCAAGTCAAGGTGTGGAAGCGGAATATGAGCGATTGATCGATAATCTGAATAGTCATGGTATGGTTAATCTAGACCGAGTTAGCAAATGATTTTGAGGATGAGCTAAGAGAAGAAGCCTTGGCGATGGGACCACTAAGTAAGCTCAATGATGTTGAGTTGAAGAGTGGCGATCTTAAATCAAGTCTAGAGGATCCTCCCGTAGATTTGCATCAAGCCGTTACCTAAACATCTTAAGTATGTGTTTTTAAGAGAAGGTGACAAGCTTCCTTTGATCATCTCTGCCAAGCTATCTCGTATAGAAGAGCTTAAACTGTTAAACGTCTTGCGCAAAAATGAAAAAGCCTTTGGATGGCAGGTGGGAGATATCCGAGGGATATCTCCCGACATCTGTATGCACAAGATCAAGACTGAGGAGGGTGCAAAACGAGTTAGACAGCCTCAGAGAAGGCTCAACCCTCACATGCAAGAGGTAGTCAAGAAGGAGATCATTAAGCTTCTAGATATGGGTATCATATACGCCATTGCAGACAGTGAATGGGTATCCCCAACTCAGGTAGTTCCCAAAAAAGGTGGAATTACTATTGAGAAGAATGAGAAGGGAGAAGAGATAGCATTGAGGCTCGTTACTGGATACAGAGTATGTATCGATTATCGAAAACTCAATGAGGTCACAATGAAAGATCATTTCCCCTTCCCTTCATTGACCAGATGCTTGAGCGTCTGGCGGGGCACGCATTCTACTGCTTCCTGGATGGATATTCAGGATATTTCCAGATACCCATCGATCCTGTTGACCAAGAGAAGACCACTTTCACTTGCCCTTATGGTACATTCGCCTACAGGCGGATGCCATTTGGTCTATGCAATGCCCCTGCTACCTTTCAGAGGTGTATGATGGCAATCTTTGACGGGCTAGTTGAAAAGTGCATGGAGATTTTTATGGATGATTTTTCGGTCTTTGGTCAATCCTTCGATGATTGCCTCGATAATCTTGATCAGGTGTTGTCTAGGTGTGTGGAAAAGAACTTGGTGCTAAATTGGGAGAAATGCCATTTTATGGTAGATGAAGGAATAGTTCTTGGCCACAAAGTGTCCGCCAAAGGTATAGAAGTAGATAGGGCCAAGGTTGAAGCTATTGAGAAGATGAGTTATCCTAAGAATGTTCGAGAAGTCCGAGGTTTTCTCGGACATGTCGGCTTCTATAGGAGGTTCATCCAGGACTTTTCAAAGATCGCCAAGCCCCTGTCTACCTTACTAAAAGAAGACGTTACTTTTGATTTTGATGATAGCTGCAAGCACGCGTTTGAGGAGCTCAAAAATCGTCTGATCTCTGCTCCAATTCTTATTTCACCTGACTGGAACTTGCCCTTTGAGCTTATGTGCGATGCATCCAACTATCTTTGTTAGTGCGATCTTAGAACAATGAATCGAAGGAAAGTTCGACCTATCTATTACGCCACCACACGTTGAATCCTTCGCATAAGTTAACTATATCGACTACCTAAAAGGAATTATTGGCCGTAGTGTTTGCTATGGACAAGTTCCGTGAGTTACTTGTTAGGTGCTCAAGTGATCGTGTGGATGATCACGCTGCTTTCATGTATCGATGACTAAAAAGGATGCTAAACCGCGCCCTCTTTGCGTTGGATACCGACCTACAAGAGTTTGACGCTCAAATCAAAGACAAGAAGGCGGTGAGAATGTAGTAGCGGATCATGTGTCTAGGATGTTAAATGAGGAAAAGAATGAACCAGATGATATAGATCTTTACTTTCCTCTAGAAAACATCATGTTGATCGATGGCCGCTCTCCTGATGTTCCTTGGTACTCCTCCATTGTCAACTACCTTCATGCCAAATACCTTGATCCTCGAAATGTCTTATCAAGAGAAGAAAAGTTCTTCTCTCGATATGAAATATTTCGTTTGGGATGAACCTTACCTCTTCAAGATCTGCAAAGATGGTTTGTTTGAGGAGGTGTGTTCTGAATCGAGCAACGCGATATAATCGAAAGCAATGCCATAGTGGACCCACAGGTGGTCACTTTGGTCCTTGTAAAACGGTTGCTAAGATATTCCAGTCCGGATTCTATTGGCCTACGATCTTTAAGGATACAGAAGCCTTTTGTAAAGCTTGTGATAGGTGCCAAAGAACCGGTACTCTGACAAGGCGGTTTGACATGCCGTTGAAACCCATCCTTGAATGCGAAGTCTTTGATGTTTGGGGCATCGATTTTATGGGACCATTCCCGTCATCTTGCGGCAACAAATACATCTTAGTCTGCGTTGACTATGTTTCGAAATGGGTGGAGGCAATTGCCACTCCTCACAATGATCATAAAACGGTCATGAAATTTTTGAAGAAGAATATCTTTGTGAGGTTTGGATGTCCACGTGCCTTGATCAGTGATGAAGGGACACACTTTTGTAACCGGCCCTTGGAAAAAGTCCTCGAGAAGTATGGTGTTCGTCACAAAACTGGCACACCATATCATCCGATGACTAGTGGTCGAGTTGAGCGAAGCAACCTGTAGTCCAAGAAAATCTGGAGAAGACGGTGAATAGTCATAGAAAAGACTGAGTCTGAAGTTGGACGATGTACTTTGGGCATATAGGATCGCCTATAAGACCCTATGGAGTACGCCGCCATATCAAATGGTTTACGGTAAGCCGTGCCATCTGCCAGTTGAGCTAGAGCACGTGAGCTTATTGGGCTACAAAGTTTCTTAACTTCGATTCCCAATCCTGTGGCAAACACCGGCTGCAGCAGTTGCATGAGCTTGATGAATTTAGACTCCAGGCTTACGAGTGCCAGGATTAGTAAGGAAAAGATGAAACTCCTCCATGACGCCAAGATAAAGAAGAGAGAATTCCAGTCGGCGAGCAAGTTCTCTTATACAATTCTAGGTTACATTTGTTTCTGGGAAGTTGAGAACACGTTGGTCCGGTCCTTTTGAGATTCTCCAAATCATTCCCGGAGGTGTTCTAGAACTACGCGTTATCCAGATCAACCGTTTGAGTTAATGGTCAAAGGTGCAAGCACTATATCGGTGAACCTAAAGAGAAACCTTTGATTGTTAAATTTCTCGATATTCTCGGATGTGGTGTTACTCAAGTCGAAGAATTTGACGAGTTATCACCCGACTTGTTCTCCGAGGATGACGGTAGTGATCCGTCTGAAGAAGTTCTAGCGGTAGTCTTTGATATGGAAGAGTTTGAGAGGGGCGACAACTTAAACGTCATCGGTGAGTCGGAGGAGAAAGAACACAACCATGGGAAACTTAAAAGGTATGGAGAGCTTTCAAAGATTTAACCCCATGTGTTCGCTCTTTGTTTCATGGCCACACTACTAATTCGAGCTTACACGAGGTAGTGGTGGCGAGAAGGTTAAATGGCCTTGATCCAGTGAGCTTCAAATGTGTCGAGCTAACGACAATAACCATTAAGCTCTACTAGGAGGCATCCTAGATATCCCTTATTATATTAGTTTCTTTCTTTAGTTATTTTTCCTTGTTCTAGTTGTTTTAATATTATTAGGATTGTGTTGTTTTTGTCAGTCAGCCGTCCTAGGCTTATACAGGGTCGAAGTGTTGTTTTGCTTATGATTTCCTCTTATCTTTATCTCTATCACTTTTGCGCGGTATGGTTTAATCCCTTGTATCCCCGAGGTACGTTTTGTGTTGTTTTTCATGTATGCAGGATAGTTGCTATAGCACTTGTGAGCTTTGGATGATGTCGGTTTTCCGGTGGATGGTCCACGCTTCTTCGCTTTCATCAAGCCTTTCTGGAGTTGATACGTAGCACTTCCGGAATTGCCACTTTAGAACTACAATCAGCTAAGTGTTCTTTTTATTTTTAATTCTGCACAACATGAGGACATGTTGTCATTTAAGTGTGGGGGGGGGGGATTAGTCGATATGTATCTATACGTTTGCTTATATGATGTTATTTCTATGCTAAAATGAGCTAAATTTTAAAAATTTTTGTTTTGTCTCGAGTGAGCAATGCATGTTTTTGTTCGGTTTGTTATATTCATCGATGCGCTATGCCATATGTTCCGTAAGTTAGTTGATTCACCCGAATTATATTTCACAAGCCATAGTGAATGATGAGCTAATTTATAAAGTTATACCCCGTTTTGGATTAGTAGTTTTTGATTATCTTATAAGTCATGTGCTTAGTGCTACGTGCATATCGTGAGATTTATGATAGTTTGTATTTAGTTCCGAAGTATGATATACTGTGAATATCTAGAAGTTTGAATGTGATAAGTACACGTAACTATTGTCCAATTGAAAAAGTTGAATTAATATGAAATTATTCGTGTGTGTCGAAAGCTAGTCGATGATTTGAGTGAGGTAGGGTATACCACGTATGTCCTATACCACTATGATGACTAAGAGCTCACGACAGTTAGAAAAAGCTGCCTTATGATTGGAGTAAGGTAGGGTATTATCTCGAAATGTCCTATTCTGCTATGAGGGCAATAGCTTCTTCTAATGTGTGTTTAAAGTGAAATGGCTAAATCAACTAAGATATTGTTACGAAATTGAATATAAGGCTTAGTTGTCGTTAATCTTATCCCCAGTATAAACCGATGGATATGTTGTAGGGATTATCCTCTGAGTATTTCAGAAAGGCCCTAGATTCATTCGATCATTCTTTTCGGGATATGTCACGTTTGTAGGGTGCATCTTATGAGTGTCATTTATTGCTATTCTACGATGGGGTATTAGCTAGTTTTGCTTTGAGTTTCTCAAGTTTGGATTTAGTGGAAATTTTCTATGGCTATGCACACACACGGGTGAACTTCTAGTTTATTGACTATATGGTATATGTGTTGAAATGTCTATATTCTTTCCGAGCCTTTATCTTGTTTTGTTTTGCTCGGGACGAGCAAAGTTTAAGTGTGGGGGAGTTGTTAAGGGTATTTTTATGCGGTTTTTAACGTTATATTTGATAATGATTTCCTCCGTATTTGTATACTTTGCATAGAAAACGAGTGTTTAAATGATTTATTAAGCAAGTGAGTTTTTAATTAGTTTATTCGCAAAATGAGGTTGTGTATGTGTTTTAATTATGGTTTTACGAGTATTTGGATTGTGTTACGTTTTGCGGTGTTTTTGATGTCATGTAGGTACATGTTGGAGGCTAAATTGATGATCAAATGTTGATATAATTCGAGCTAAATCAAGATAAAGATTGAAGAAGGAAGAGATAATGATCAAGAAACCGGAACCAGGCACTTCATGGGGATTTTGTCCACACTTGTAGGCACTTTCAGGAAAGTTGTCTTGATGAAAGTTGTAGAGGATTGAAATAGCTTTCCAACGCATTTTGAATCACCTCATTCGAGCCCTAGAAGTGAAGTTATGAGCAAAATACTGGAGCTGAGTAGTGGACGGGCGTCCATAAAAGTGAATCGGCGTCGAAATCGTATTTTACATTCGAGAGAGTTCAGAGGCGGCGTTACGAGCGGCGTTCATTCTCCGTTCATAGAGGCTGGACGAGCGTCCCAAGATAGTGGACGGGCGTCCACGGCACCGACTCAATGAAACCGACCTAAAAATCTATAAATAGGCGCGTTTTACCAAACCCAAAACATACAATTCGTTCCTAAACCTAGTGGAGCAGCTTGGCTGCGTTTTACTCCTTTATTTTCCAGTTTTATGCAATAAAACATCTAGATTAGATAGTTAGATTTATGTTCTTTATTCCATCAATTCGAGTTTGCATAAGGATGCTAGGGGCTAAATCCTCCTTGAACAAGCGTTGTGAAGCCGTCCGTTTCAACAGTTTGATCTCTAGTTCGTGATTATTTTGTGAGTATCTATTAAAGTTGTTACTTTTATCATGTTTTTATATGTTAATTGCATGCTATATCGAAAGATCCGTGCTTTTGTTTATTGTTTGCTTGATGAAAGTCATGTTAACCTTAGAACACCATGATAAAAGTTTAGACCTTTAATCTAATCAAAACGAAAGTTATTAGATTAAATCTCTAGATTAGAAATTGAAAGATTTCACGCCTAGGTTAGAAAGACGTAATCTTTAATCGAAAGATCGAAGATTAGAAAACGGACTTGTCTACGAAAGTAGTGTTCATGCCTTAGATAGGTGAATCACAATTTGAGTAGAGATCACGAAATAATCGAATTAGTATCAAACGTTGATAGGATAGGTGGATCAATTGCTTGTTCGTTTGTTATAATTTGATTTAATCCTTAAAACTTGAATTGTTTAGCTTTAGTTTACTTTTTCTGCACTTTAGTTTAGTTTAGTTTATCGCTTTCAATCTTGCCTAGCATTGGATTAATCCCTCTGTCTAGTTACTTTTTCGCATATTTGTTTAGGTTAGTTTCGTGATGATGGTTTACTTGAAAACAAAAGCTAGGATTCACATTCGCCTAGTTCCCCGTAAGATCGACCCGGCATTAGCCTCCATACTACGATCCTTGCACTTGAGGTTAACCGGTTTATTACTTGTTGTTTTGTATTGATAAAATCCGGGACAGCTTACCTAGTTGACATACCACCCTGGTACGCAAATTGTCACTTTTCAACTTCTTTTATTTTCCAAGCTAACCCTAATTGGAACAAGGATTGGATATGACCTCCAGAGAAAAAGTATGGCAAATCATGTTCTCCATCCCCAATGAGTCTCAGAGGTCCTTCAGCTGGGATCCTTGTAGTTCTTCAGCAAGCTTGTGGTGCCATGATGGAAGTTGAGATCGAAAGAAGTCAAGTATGCCAGGAAGTTGTGAGTCAGTTGGGAAACTCAAGCACTCAGGACATAGGTCAGCAGGAGCAAGCAAAGAGTGTTGAGCCGATGATTGCAAGATTCGAGGTAGTTGATGAGTTTGTGATGGAAAAAGATGAAGATCCAGTGGTTTTGTTTACAAGTGAGTGGTCAGAACCGACCAGCCATTGGTCACGAGTTAGATGAAGATGGCAATAGTTGGCATCAGAATCAGCTTTGGGTTCCGAATGCGGAAGATCGGGAAGGACAATGAAGAATGAAAACCACGAGATGGCAATTGCAGTTCATCTCGGAGTGACTAAGATGTACAAGAGTTGGAACAGCACCGTTGACGACCTTTCATGAAGATAGAGATAGAAGAATGCGAGTTTTCTGGGATGAAGTGTAGCGACAACAGAATACGAGACCAGATTTGATACAGCAAGTCAACGAGGAGATTGAAGTGGATCGTCGAAACCTCAAGTTGGTTCAAGACAAGCAAAAGAGTTGGGAAGATGGAAGAAGACAAAGACTGTAAGAGTTAGAAGACGAAACGCTTCGCAAAGTCCAGAGTTCAAGTACCTCTCGGTTACATTCGAGCTTTGAGGACGAAACTCCTCTTAAGAGGGGAAGGAATGTAACATCCGATTTTTCGTAAAAAGGTAAAATAGTCATTGGGTGTATTTATTACGACCTAATTATTATTTGTTCCATTTATTCAATTAAAAAGGAATTAATTAAGGGATTTAGCTATTAATTATAAAGGATTTAATTATTGGCTATAAAAAGAAAATTATCCCAAAATACCTTATTTTGGTGTTACACGTTAATTCTGAAAAAAAAAAGAAGAAGAAGAGAGGAACGGCGCATAGAGGAGAGCAACGCAGAAGATGCCTGGAAAAGGGAGAACGTAAACTTCAACCGCGTGATCAATCCGTTCATCTGTTCAAGATGCCGCAGGAGAGAAAAGTGATCAGCACGATGAGACGCAACTTTGGAAAATAAAATATCCTTATTCCATAAGTTTTCACTTTAGCCCTAGTTTTTGGTAACCGTTGAGTTTGATCTTCAAAAATTCGTATCTTTCAATCCGTAGCTCTGTTTTTCAGCCATGAGTAGTCGAAACGATTGTCTTGGAACGTAGATTATTCTAAAAATAGTTTCGCAGCAGTTAATCCAGGTAATCAGCAGTTTTATGCACTTTTTCAGTTTCGTTTTTTGCCAGAAAATAGGATTTTAGGGTTTCATGTTGATCAAATAGGTTTTGGGTTTGAGGATCAACAATTGTTGCAGTTGCTTGGTGTTTTGCTGTCGGTTTTGCAGGAAATTAAGGTAAGAGGCTCTTCCTAACGAATAATTATGGTTTTACAATGTTTAGATTGAGTGTTAGTTGTAGCAAGGAATCATGTTTTATGTTGTAGTTAAAATGTTGGATGCTACGTGATGGTTAGTTATGTTTAAATCAGGTTTTTACTGCTGTTTCTTTGTGATAGTTGATGTTAAACATGTTTGATTTGGGTTAGCAATCGTTAAGTTGCAGAAAATCATGTTTAGGGCTTTTCAGGTGCAATGCGTACGCATTCAGCCCAGTTTTGGGTAAATGATGTTGTAAGCTACGAGTCCAGTTTAAATGTTATTTCTTGATCTAATAATACTAAATGAAAATGAACAAGCCTCGATTGAGTTTATGATGTGTTTGGTTCCGGCACCGGACGTACTCTTAAAGGGAGTTGAAGTCCGGGACCGTCGGAAAGGCATGAAAGGGCTTGTGCTTTGATGAATTAGTATTCATAAATGTCTGTGTAATTGCTAGGTCTCGTTTACGTCTAGTGGTCTAGGAAGAGAGTAGTATGTGTGAGGGAGATTATTTGAAAACACATAGGCGGCTAGTTAACTATTTAATAAATACGTACTTGTTTAGTAAAAGGTTAAACATCATGAGCGCTTGGATAGGCACAGTACAATATCGGCAATGTGAGGTTTGGCCAGATAAAGTGGTGATGATCACTGCCGGATTCTAGACCCGCCAGATAAAGTAGTGATCATTCCGCCGGACAAACTCACGAACGAGATAGACATTAATTCACCGGTCAGCTCTTTTGGGTTGGCCAGACAAAGTGGAATGACTGTCTCGGGACGGCTAGAGATTTATCTCTATAGGGTTGCGTCTTTTGTCTTAGTGCATATCTCACTAAGTGTAGTGCCCTCGCAAACATGCTGTAATAAAGATAAGTTAAGTTAGAAACGTTTAGTCATGACATGTTGATGGACATGAAGTGAACCCTAGATTGAGTCGGTCTCATACATATAATTTAATAATAATAATAATAACCTTTCGTTGTATAACTTAGTTATTCATTAGCTTCTCACTTTTACTAAGTACTTTGTACTTACCTCCTTTGCATTTTCTTTTGTATGCATTGTGGGGTGAGAAGACGAACCGGTTGATCAAGTGTAGATGATGGCTTTTGAAGACTTGAAGTCTTGGAGAAGCTTTTAGTTTATTTCTTTGTAAAGGTTGTACTAGACTTGTTGTACTTCTACTTTTAAGACATCGTTTTGTATAAGTCTTTGGGTTTTTCGTCGTTGTAATTTAACTATCCATCTTTAGTATGATTAATTTCTATTCATAGTAGCTTTTATGTTTTCCCGAGTCCTTTTAGCTTCCGTTTGCTTTTATTTCATACGACGACGTAGAGGCTTGCGTATAATATTGATTTATTTAATGTTATACGCGCCGAACGTTTCTCTTCCGGATAAGGGCTCGGTATCCGGGAGCGGGGCGTTACAGTTGCTATAATCTTCATTTGAGCTGCAATATATGTATACTAGTTGAAAACCCGTGCAATGCACAACTCTTAAAACCGTGTGATCAACAATGTTAATACAAAATTCATGACAGATTAAGATATATGAAGCATTGCGTATATATTGAATGTAAATTTTATTTTATCAGCTATAATACTCGAAACACTTATGATTTTCCCTCAACGTCACTTCGTCAACCATACACCCCATTTGATTGCCTTACACAAAAACTCGTGCAAGATGCACCGAGTAACATAGAATTGCAAAAATAAAGATTTTTGTTTGAGTGTATTAAAGTAGCAAACTGAAATTAGTATAAGTATATGATCTATTCGTAAAATAAGGTGTAAGCTTGTTTTTCGTTTTCTTTTTTCTTTATTTAATTTTTGATTGATAACTTATAATAGCAAAAGAAGAAATCTACAAACATGAGATCCATCCATGCAACCATCAACCATGGAGGCCGTAAAGAAAATAAAACAGCAAAATGAAACCATTAAATGTCAGACACATAGACATAGAGCAATGCATAAAGTAAAACAAAAACATCACAAAGGCTATAGATAACCTCAAAAAATAAAATAATATTGATAGATGGATTCTTAATAATTTAGTGCATAAATCCATACTTGTTAAGTGTGCAAAAAAATAAATGTTGAACCCCAACATTAATGGTTTAAAAAATAAATGTTGAAATCCAAAAGTAATTACAAAATTGTGATTGACCTCAAAATATTACAAATAGTAAGAATGATTCTTTATCAAGAAGAAATATATAAACTAAATACATTTATTTTTGTGAAATTATAATTAATAATGAAATCGTGTATTTTAAAATTTCTATTGAAGAAAACTTATATTAAAAAAGGGAAAAAAAACAAATTTGAAAAAATTAGGTTAAAGAGTGTCGATGGCGTGTCGGATTAAATAAAATTAATTTAATCCACCGACACGTGTCGGAGGGTCGGAGGCGTGTCGGTCATGAGTCATGTCGAAAATGTCGTACACGACGCACGACACACAGATTAAAGTGCCGGTGCTTCATAGCTCCGAGCTGATATTCAAGTCTTACTATTTTATTATTATAATTGTTTATTACTATTTTCTGCTGGCTAAGGACTTGGTCGAAATTCCCAGTCCATGGTCCCCTGTTATAACTAATAATACACTATATCATATAATTCTAAGTCTATTCTTTTATGTCCAACAAGAACTCAAGTTCAATTGTCCAAGATGAAGCGCTACGGCTGGGCTTATAAGTGGGGTGTGAAGAAAATCAGAACACCCAGACAGAAAGACACTAAATTTGTGTATTTTTATTGAATTGATAAATATAATAATATAATGGATCTCTCTTATATAATAGAAAAATCATATGAGATAAACTCAAAGACTTGTCCAAATATAATTTAATAATTTGAAAAACAAAATAAATGGATTGGATAAGGATAGGATGATAGTTATTCAAACATTAGATAAATTGGATAAGGATGACCACGTCGAATTTTGGAAATGTTATTTTTAAAATTGTAAGATTTAAGTATCGACTCAACTCTTTAATCATTGCTTGGAAGTAAATTAAATAGTGAATGTTTTGAATATGATTCAAAAGGGTTGAATAGACTATTTAACAAACTGATAGGGAGATCCCAATTTTTGGGTCGGACCCACCGCCCCTGTCACTGTTGCGTCCATCGGATCCTCATGAGACCGGCTGCGCGTCCCCGGAGTAAGAGGGTCGGCCACCACCAGGACAATCTATAGGTATGGGATACAAACCCCAAGTCCGGAGCCGCCCTGCTTCGTCAGCGGGTCGAACATGCACTATCTGGCCGCACCATTTATGTACATTATCATAATTACCTCGTATTAGGTAACAACTGATTGCGGGTCAAGTTATAAAAATAACTCGATGCCTAAATAACCAACTAGCAAGTGAACTAGATTCAATCGCAGCATAGCTAGATAGAGTCGAGGTCGATCCCACAGGGAATCAAATTGTGGATCCTAAAGTTTAAATAACCAATTTATTTATTTCGTTTAACAACGGTGGTCTACGACCAACAAGGGTACTAGAAAAGAATCACAAACTCAGACATATAGACAAAGAACGTAATTAACCTCCCAATTATAGTCTTTATCGTTTGGACCTAAACAATTTATATAATAAACAAGACTTATTAACTATCAATCCGTTTGTATCTATTTCGTATTGGCTACGGGAGTCATCCTCTTAAACTTGACTTAGCACCCGTTAGGTCACTAGATCACTGTGCTACATTACGTGACTTCGCCTTTTAATGCCTCCGTCTCATATAACTCACACGCTTACGACACTAAGGATGCCGATATTAATCGCACACCTCGTCTAGGCAACATTCCTATGGTTAGGCGTACTTATACTTCCTAAACGATTACTCAAGCTTTCGTCCAACTAGCAATTACCAAGTTATAGTCTCATGCTAATCTACGACGTACGTATAATCAGGTGCACGCAATTCCCGAATATAAACCTACCTAGATAACGCTGAACGTCCGTGAAGAGCAATTCATAAGCCTACCTAAGAGTTTTATATTGGTATTTCCTTTTTACACGTTTTAATTAAACTAAGCGAGTAACGTAGCCATAGCCATACCTACTAAGATGATACATTCAATTGGGTTAACCTAACCATAAAGACGTGGCTTAATTAACAGGATGAATGGGGCTCGGTCGACCAAATGCAAGGGCTCGGTCGACCGAATGTTGACACTCGGTCACTGAACAATTACATCCCCGATTACATCTCCGAACGTATATCTTAGCGTTTCTCATACAATACGGATTAAAACAACAAATTCGTCAAGCTATTATATAAATAGATCTGTAGATACACGGTAATCAAACAACGTAAATTCATACATAGATACTAGGTAGAGGACGTAGGGTATGTGATCCTCATAGACAAGGCATCGCCACCTCCCTAACGTCATAGCCTAGATCTACATCATCTAACTATGAATAATCAACTCAAACGATAAAACCATAATTGGGGAAATTAATTACGGAAAATAAAGAAGACAAGAAAATATACAAGGGCTTACATATTGAAAACCCTAGAAATCTTCAATCCTACTCTCTATGATTGCTGTATTGTTGTATATGAGTTGTTGGTGTGGTATATCAAAATTACTAAGGACATAGTGTTTATATGAAATCTTGGCCGACCTTGGAAAACCGATTTAAACTCGAATTACTAAACCCTAGCCGCCTTTAATAATGTGTCGGACTTTCTGCCGGGCTTGTGGGCGCTAGGTCGACCGAATGGGCATGCTTTCGGTCGACCGAGTGTCTTCATTCGGTTGGGCTTCTTTTCCTTTGTCTCGGGCCCTCTCGCGATCGTGCATGCAATTCTATTAAATCTTCTCCGAAGTTTATCCATTCTGCTCCCGAAATAGCTCACTGCAAACATTGCATAAAATACGGTTTGTAATACCAAATAATATACTAAAACATCAAAATAAATAATAATGAATCGTAACTCAGTACATATGTAAATTAAGCATATTACGACTTATTATTACTCTATTAAAGCTCTTTTAAACTAGAATCGGGGATAAAGATCATAGAATAATGGGCACAAAATGACCGTTATCAACAACTTCCCTATAAATAGGACCATATGTATCCTCTCTGGAGGACAGTTCATTTTTCAGTTAATAAAAGAGAAGGCAAAGCCAAATTCTCCCACTCCCTGTTTTATGTGTACGGCACCACCACTCGTATGCATAGCTCCATCGTGATCCACCACCATTGTCACCACCAAAATAGCTAGATATCCACCATTACGCCACCGCTAAATACCCAAGATAATTTCGACATTATCAGTTGGCTCCGTTACCGGGAAAAGAGGTTATTAGCCTTTCTCCGGCGTACAGCTCGTCTACGATCTACAAAACTCACGGCAACCGCGTGAAAAACTCCTCTTCTCCAGGTCACCCTCAACACTCTTCAAGAAAAAGCTCCCGATCCCCACACAGTTGTATTAACATCCTCAAGTCAGCGTCAAAGTAACATCACAACAAGGTAACCTCCTCGGCTTCCTATTCAGAATCACGAGTTTGCGTTTGAATCATCACCTTTCTCGTGATTTCTGTATGAAGAAGTTCGCCGGAGTTGGCATCGTATGTTTCCTTGCCGGAAACTGCGCTTCAGAGCTTTCATTTTAAGTCCCTGATAGTTACTTAATCACGGACAAATTCAGACGTGTGTGAAGCTGTTGATTGTGCTCTTAAGAAACTGAAACACTCAACGTTTACACGTTAAGAAGGATGGCCAAAATCACACTCGTTGCTTAAGCTGTTAATGGAACGCTGTCTTAGTAGTCATTGCATGCTTGCCTGAATCCCCGTATAGCACGCCAGGATAAGGATTTGTTACTGCATTGTAGGATATTGGAATTTTTGGGACTTCACGCTTGAGAAATCGCAGTTGTTCCCCAAACTCCGACATCCGTACACAGGCTCCGGCGTTAAATCCACCGTATATTTCGTTGTCGGCAAATACCCCCGACACGCCGCCCAAGTAATCATCAGCCAGTACAGGGTTGGTGAGTGTCAGAGCAGTTGGAAGTCAGGGTACTATTTGACTTTTCGCACAAGCACCCAATCAGAATTTGACAGATGGCAGGGACCAAAGAGAAAATCCACGTTCCACCTACTCCAGGGAAAGGATCCGCAAGGGATCCTCACCGCCATAATGGAGCGGACCCCGCCGTGGAAAACCCCACCGCAGAATGGGACAACAAGCAAGCAGGGACTGATGCCAGAAATATAATAAACCGGAGGAAGTCCAATTCTGGGAATGATACTGGGAATTCGGCATCTGTTCGTTCCGCGCCAGCATGTGGTAAAAACATGGCGGGGACCTCAAAACAACGCAGGGATAAAGAGCCGCTCATCGAAAAAACCCAGAGGGCAGAGGAGACCCCGGGGGCCAGGTCTCCACAGGCAAAGGCGGCTATAGCATATGCAGAATACGTGAAACAAATGTATGCGGCGAATCTACGTCTGGCGGTATGTAACTTACCCCTCATAACCATTGAGGAACAAATCCCCCTTCCACCTGAGCCCAAGGAAGCAGCCCCTCAAGAGAGCAACCGGCTCCCACACTCTGGCCAGCGAGGGAAGAGGTGGAGAGGAGCGAGTATTCATCAGCGGGGCAAAAAAGAAAACTTATGCCCGAGAAAAGCGGCGAGAAAACGTCGGTTCTGGAGCGGTTAGGCCGTCTTGAGAAAAAAGTTGTGCATCAACGGTTAGGCCCCTCACTATCCGAGAAGAATGCCGCACCGCCCTATGGGGACAAGGATCCTCGCGATGCACGGCTCATCATAGATAGGAAAAGAGCAGAGCTGGATATGGAGTCGGCGTACTACGCGGACTCAGACGACGTCATCAAAAGAAAAATGATACCCGTCAGGAACGTCGCCTCCGCAGGGGACGGCAGAATGGAAAAAATGGAAAGAGAAATCTCAGAGCTGAAAAAAGCCAAACCAGATGGGAAACCCGAACCGACCCAAGGAATTGACGTTCTCACGAACGAAATACTGGAATCATTACCTCCTAAGGGCGTAAAATATTCACAGTACATCTACTACAAAGGAACCACGTGCCCGCTGACGGACTATTTCTAGTGCTATTACAATCCTTACCGGCAGTGTACCGGGTCAAATTGTAGTCCTAGTATGGTGAGTCAGGTGTCGAATCCTCAGGGAAAGTGGTAATTCTTTTAAGTGTGGTTAAACACCAAACATCTATTATTAACTCGATCTAAGTCGCAGGTTTATCATACGAGTCATTAATATACTAATAAACAGAAAATAAATGCATAAATTAAAACTAAACTAACATAATATATATAAATACATAAATATATATAGTAATACATAAATAGTACAATATATATATAAATATAAATATATAGATACCAATATATTAAATATTAATAATTATTATAGAACTAGCCAAGATATATGTAATTGGATTATTCAATCTTTTTAGCTTAATGGATGTGCTCGTTCTTCCTTTTTATTAGGTCCAATTGAATATGTGAAACGGTGCACTCCTCGGCTCAACAGTTCCCTCTCACACGAGCGTACGAAACTGTCATATGTCTCATCAACTGTCAAATGTCATCCAAAAGATTGGGTACTCCGTTTTGTCATACGGTCAATGTTAAGGATCTTGATCAGAACGGGTGAATTAACGTAATTCGATCTCGAGTACAGATAATTTCAAGAAATGTTTCTCTTTTCAAAAGATAACACAATTCTACCCCCGGGTAGGAAATAGGATTCCGTTGTCACGTTTTCACTCGGCCATTTTCACCCTCCGGTTTTTCTACCTTTTTCTCATATCCTAACTTCACCGTTTAGTTCGTCATTAGGTTATGGTGCTATTCATATTGGTTAATTACGTCAATACGAATATTTTCAATACTTTTCAAGTAGAAAAAGATTCATCAAATTCAATTTTAATCAATTTTAGTTATAGTCATCATCCATTTTACCAAAAAGATCGAAATATTTCAATTACATATCTTGGCTAGTTATAGATTTAGCCTACTAACATTATAAAGAAAAACATAAAAACAACAAACATAAAACTTTAGAATATTACCAGGTTACAACTGCTGATTTAGAGGCCGTATTTTCCGGAAATTACAACAACTTCTTCAACATCGAACTCCCGATAACCGTCCAAGTATTACAACGATACTACAGCTTCTACATTATTTTGGCATAATGCCTACTAATATATACAATACTACTACTTAATTTAGGAGATTAGAAGATATATATTGGTACCCTTCCATTCAGTCTGCAATCCTGCTGTATTTATAGGGAACTTTTCCAAGGCCGGATCGATCCGAGGTGAAGCCGGATCGATCCGGGAATAAAAAATATTATCCCATCGGCTTATCCTCTGCAGAATCACATGCTAATCATCATTATGTTTCCTAACTGAAAGGCCGGATCGATCCGGTGTTAATCCGGATTGATCCGGGTAGCATTTTTCACATCTTGATCTGAAACTTGATAAAATCATAACTTGAGCTCTGAATCTCCAAATGACATAATTCAAGAAGCGTTGGAAAGCTCTTGAAAAGATCTATAACTTGCATGAAGGACTCTTCTTCAGAAAATGCTTTTTTTGATGGGCCATTTGTTCGTCGAAAATATAATTCGATAATACTACTGCGAATTGATGATCCACTTGAATTTTAAGTCTCGTGGCACTTCCTTACTTCCTTCAAAAGACATGTTTTTACTTCAAAAAGTTTCGTCACTCGGGGTCTTGGTTTACCTAAAATTCTGCAATAAAATACCAAAAATACCCACGTAAATCTGACACGACACTCCGGTTACTAAACCGGTACAAAATTTATAACTTTTTATTACTTTGACTAGATTTTTATATTAATTAGATTTATTCATAACTATTAATATTTCATAAGATTATCGTTATAATTTCTTATATTTTATATAGAAATAGTTGATAAAATATATAAAATATCGTAATTTTTATCATATAAATGTTATACATCACCCGCTGGAATGGATAGCCGCTTTCCAGAGTCGAACACTCCTGGCCACCTCAAACAAGTCGGCATGGTGTGTAGCGTTCGTGGGAAGCATGCAGGATCGAGCCGCTGCCTGGCTCAGAAGCTTACCCCACGGCTCCATTAAAAATTGGGAGGAGCTGAGAGCAAAATTTCTAAAGGAATTTGAAACTGCAGAGCGGCTCAAGAAAACCATTGAGGACCTATATGAAATATGACAAGGAGATGGAGAATCCTGTAAAAGCTACTATGATCGATTCGTCAAAGTGTACGAGCAGACGAAAAATCTACTTGAGAATGAGGTTCAGAGGGGTTTTCAAAATGGTATCGCCAAAGGGGTGATGAAAACACACTTCGCCATGAATCCCCCCCTCGAATTTACGTGATCTTCTCAATCAAGCCCGTATCTTCGGGCTGACAGAAGCAGTTCCCTCATCCTCCGGAAAAGGAAAAAGTCGGAATGAATCCATACATTCGAGGGAGGAAAGCAGGGAGGAACCCAAGGAAGATCGAAAAGACGATCGAAAGAGAGGAAAAAATCGGGATAGGGAGGTCAAGAAACCGTTCAAGTTTGACGAGTCTGATTTCATCCCCATCAATGCGAGTCTATCTGAAATACTGTTCGAGATTACAGATAGGGTGGAGCGGCCGAGACCTATAAGGTCCGATCCCAGTTCGAGAGATGAACCAAGGTACTGCGATTTCCATGAAGATCACGGACACCTCACCGACGAGTGCTTCACCCTGAGAAGGATCATCGACAAAATGATAAGAAACGGGGAATTAGACAAATACAAGAAAAATGGGGATGGAGGCAAAGATGATAGAGGGCCTCGAAGATACCGAAATGAAATTAAGGTGATCATAGAGGAATTCCCCAGCAACCACCTGATTAAAAGTCAAATCAATGCGATCAATGTCAGGGGGAGAGAAACCAATGGTTCTAGCTCCGGATGAACAAGCGATATCGTTCACCAAGAGTGAGCTAGCGGGCCCACCTGGGGCGATGGAGTTGCCAATAGTAATACAAGTCGGAATCAACGATTTTGGGGTCAATCGCGTACTCCTAGACACTGGGGCCGCGCGCGACATCATCTACCTAGAAACGTTGAAACGGCTAAAAATCGGTATATCCAAGCTAAAACCTTATCCGGGGATGCTGGAGGGATTCTCCAACGATAAAGTATCCGTCTTAGGCGTCATTGACTTAGAGGTGGAGGTCGGTGATCACCCACCTTACCGTAAAGAGAAAATCAACTTCTTAGTGATTGACCTACACTCCCACTATACGGCGATCCTTGGAGTCCCTTCCCAACGAAAATTTCAAATGACTGTTTCGATTCCCCATCAGAGGACAAAATTCTACACTAGGAAGGGATCGGACTGGCCGTCAGTAGGCCACAAACTCTACTGAATCATGTCACCGCAAATCGAAGCGATTACCCCACCTGAGGAATAGGCAAAAGGCCCCAGGGGAAGCGTCTGAGTCAGCCTCAAGACAGATCCGCATCGACACTATCGAGGCGACGAAAGCTCTAAACGAGCCGCGCCCGCTGGAAGAGGACACCTCCACCGAACCCAAAGCTGTCGTTTGCGACACCCTTCAGGTCAGGGATGAATCAGATTTCACCGCCGAGGACGAGTTGGTTGAAGTGATTGTTAACGAAAAATATCCTGATCAGAAAATAAAGGTGGGCGCACAAATGGAGGAGAAAGAAAGGGAAAAGTTGGTCTTTCTGCTTAAAGAGAACTTGGACGCATTTGCATGGGTAGTGACGGACATGAGGGGCGTAGAGCCCGAAGTAGCGCTGCACCAGCTAAATGTGGATCCTAACTTCAAGCCCATTCAGCAGAAAGCCCGGAAATTCTCCAAATAAAAGGAAGACACCATTAAAGTAGAGGTGAACAAGCTAATTGAGGCCGGAATCATCCGAGAACTTCAGTACCCGACCTGGCTGGCCAATGTGGTAATGGTCAAGAAACATAACGGAAAATGGCGCATGTGCGTCGACTTTACTGACCTGAACAAGGCTTGTCCTAAAGATCCCTATGAGCTACCCAGAATCGACAGGATGGTCGACCGAATAGCCGGTTTCGAAACGTTGAGCTTCTTGGACGCATACTCATGGTACCACCAAGTAATGATGTCCGACAGAGAGAAAGAGTTGACGGCTTTCCGAGCCGCGGGCGGAATGTATTACTATGAGATGATGCCGTTTGGTCTGAAGAATGCTGGGTCTACATACCAGAGGATGGTTAATAAAGTGTTCGGCTCCCAAATCGGCAAGAACACAGAAGCTTACATCGACGACATGGTGGTCAAGTCCTCCAGCGCTGATCATCTAGCCGACCTTCAAGAAACTTTCGATAATGTCAAGGCACATTCTATGAAGCTGAACCCCGCAAAATGCACCTTCGGAGTCCAAGCCGGAAAGTTCCTAGGTTTTATGGTAACTCAGAGGGGGATAGAGGCGAATCCAGAGAAAATTCAGGCTCTGGCTAATATGGAGGAACCAAGATGTGTGAAAGAGGTGCAGAGGTTAAACGGAAGAATCATCGCATTGGGAAGATTCGTCTCCAGATCCGCAGACAAGTGCCTCCCGTTCTTTAAGATCCTCAAGGGAAATAAAACCTTTGAGTGGACAGAAGAATGCTCTAAGGCCTTCAAATCCGTCAAAGAATATCTAGCAAGCCCTCCGCTGTTAGTCAGTCCAGCATCAGGGGATGAGCTCTTTTTGTATCTGGCCGCTTCGGACCGGGCCGTTGCACCTGTTTTTGTCAAGGAGGATGGAACCCTCCAAAAACCCGTTTATTATGTTTCAAAGGCCCTCAGTCCCGTTGAGAGCCGCTATCTTAATGCAGAAAAGTTAGCTTACTCGCTTGTTGTCGCCGCCCGAAAACTCAGGGCCTATTTTTCTTCGCACACGATCGTGGTCCTAACAAATAGTCCCTTACGGCAGTTATTACACAGACCGGACCTCTCAGGACGAATGCTACGATGGGCCATAGAGCTGGCCGAATTTGACATTCGATATGAGCCCAGAAAGGCTATAAAGGCCCAAGCCCTAGCGGACTTTATAGTTGAAATGAGCTTCATGGAGGAAGGACCCACCGGACAGCATAGTTCGTCGAGCGTTGACAAATCGAACACCCCAGTAGAGGTCGAGCTGAATAGACTGACCCTCTGCTGGCAGATGTATGTCGACGGGGCCGTGAGCCGAAATGGTTGCGGAGCTGGGATAATACTTTTGGAGCCAGGCTCATCCGGAGAGATTGAAAAGACCTTGCGGTTCAACTTTACCGCATCCAACAATCAGGCCGAGTACGAAGCGGTCATTGCCGGCCTAGAGCTAGCCAAATCTATGAGGGTCTAAAGCCTAGAAGTGTTCTGCGACTCACAAGTGATAGTATGCCAAATTAACGGCAAGATCGAAGCGAGGGACGAAGTACTCAAGAAGTATCTCAACCTCGTCAGAAAACTACGGAGCAGCTTCAAGTACTGCGAGTTCAAGGGCATACCGCGGGAACAGAATGAGCGAGCGGACTACTTGTCCAAACTTATATCTAAAGGTGAGTTCAGCAACCCCGCGGTCATGTTCGAATACCTGGAGGAGCCCGCCGTTTGTCAGGCTGAAATCATGGATATCCAATCGTCAACTCCGTCCTGGACAGATGAAATAAAAGCATATATAGAAAATGGGATATCGCCAGAAGACGCTAAAGAGGCTCAGGCCTTAAGGAAAAGGGCAGCACGGTATACAATCCTAAACGGGATTCTATACCGGCGATCATTATCGAAGCCGCTACAACGGTGTGTGCGGCCAGAGGAGGTGCAGGGAATACTCGCAGAGCTACACGAGGGAGTGTGCGGCGGCCACCCCTCCAGTCGCACCCTGGCCCAAAAATTTTTACTAGCAGGATACTACTGGCCGAAGCTGGCGGAAGACGCCGAAAGATATGCCAAGAGCTGCGACAAATGCCAGCGCTTCACCAGCATTCCCCGATTACCTTCAGTAGAGCAGAGCATAGTCACCGCTGCTTGGCCTTTCGACATGTGGGCCATCGACCTCATCGGTCCGCTCAAAAAAGGCATATCGAGGTGCGAATACGTGATCGTCCCTGTGGATTACTTTACAAAATGGATTGAGGCAAAGGTGCTTGTGAAAATATGCACCAGAGATATCATATATTTCCTACTGGACCAAGTCTGGACTCGCTTCAGGATGCCGCGGGCCATCGTGTCCGATCACGGTCCACAATTCAGGGATGAGTTCGACGACTTTTGCAAAGAGCATAATGTCAAACACTGGCAATCTTCGGTGTGCTACCCCTAAGGAAACGGACAGGCAGAAAATGCCAATAAGCAAGTATTAAAACTGCTAAAAAAGAGCCTAGACGATAAGGTGGGCAAATAGGTGGACTTCCTGCCAGAACCCCTCTGGGCTCTGTGGACAACCCGAAAGGCAACAACAGGGGAGACCCCGTTCTCGCTAACATATAGCTCGGAGGCAATGGCACGAGTAGAGATGGCACTCCCAAGTATCAGGGTCTCGCATTTTGATGAGGCCAGCAACGTGATTAATCGACAGGTCAAATTAGATCTGGCTGAAGAAAAACGTTTAAAGGCCCGAGCCCAACTGGTTAATTACAAACAAGCCGCCAAAAGATATCATGATCAACGTGTCAGAGACCACTCATTTGCGGTGGGAGATTTTGTCCTACGAAAGAGGCAACCTACGGGCCAAAAAGCAGACAAAGGAAAGCTGGTGGAAAGCTGGGAAGGTCCTTGGCAAGTGTCAAGGATTGTAAAAAAGGGAACCTACATTCTCAAAGACAAAGAGGGCCGCGAGTTCAACAGGCCCTGGCACGCCGACAATCTGAAGAAATATTATATGTAAGACCAGTAGCCTCATCTCGTTTTTTATTAGAAGCAACATTAATATAAAGGCATCGAGCCTCTTTCTTTCTTTTGATTATTATCAATAAATTCCGTCTCCGACAAGCAAAGCCTGTCCGACACAGAAGGGGGCGAAGTGAACATGGTTAAAAATAAAAATTCATTGAGGAAACATTTGTACAAGAGGGAAATTCTCCCCAAAAAAAAAATCCTCATGCATCCGGGGCTGGAGCCGCAATTTATACATCAGTGGTCGGACACACCGGCATGCCAAGGCTCCGAATACACATATTGGAAATCATCCAGGAAAACGGCATAACCAGAGTATTCAAGAACTTAATCGCCTCTTGGTGGATCAAACGACCCCAGTTAATGGTCACCTCCGACACCGAAAGAGCGTGAAGAACAAACGCCTTAGGTTCAATGACCACCTTATAATCGGGCATGCAAAAAACCCGAGTATTCAAGAAACGTTTCCATTCTCTCTCCGGACGATTGAGCATATGGACCCTGACCTCCATATCATCCACCCACTCGTGTCGCAGTAGAGACTCGAATGCCTCGGCAAGAGTGCCAAAGTAATTGATCGGATCTTCAAGATCCCAAGTGACGTCATAATCCTCAACAGGATTAGGAAGGCCGTAAAACACATTGATGGTGGCCGGAGTAAAATTCACCACCACCCCACAGACAACAACGGTGGTGGTAAGCTCAACATTGTTATCCGCTGACAAGGTGGAGTAGAATTCATGCACCAGGGTCAGGTTATACTCCCCAACCGGAGGAGCTACGAGGCCTGCCCAACCATTTGCAAGAATTCTAACCCGGTGGCCTGGCCCAACACGATCCTGGTTCAGCCCTCTCTCTTGCATAAGAGGGCAGTTACTGAAGAAGGTCTGGAAGTTACGCTTGGCCCTTTGAGAGGCAGTCAGGCGGAAACACACTGAAACCCCCTCATCTAAGGCAGGATCAGAAATAGTAGAGCCTCGGCTGGAATGCTTAGATGAAGAAGACATAATGAAGGAAACGAAAAGCAAAAAGTTTAAGGATTTATTTTTAAATGGAAGAAAAGCCTCAGAAAATGGCAAAGGAGGAAGAAAGAGAAAGCCCCCATTTTATAGGCCAAGAAGCTAAAGGGGCGGTAAGATAAGGGGTCGTATACGTTTAAATTCAGACGCCAACCCCTACATTAATGAGTCCGACGTTTCGAAAAATAATGGTCATTAATGCACCGGTTAGGCCAACAGTCACAAGAATTCACGATCTCTGTTATTTCAGCGAGCCCGAGACCCCAAACGACTTCGACCTCGCCAAAAGTAGGAGGCCGCAACAACGAAGCAAACACGATACAGAAAGAAATTTTTTATTATAATAAAGACCTATGAGGCCAATTATTTACAAGATACAATGGAAAGAAAATTTAAACTCAATTAGCTTCGAAATTCGTCGACGTGTCCGAATCAATACGGGCGAGCTCGACGTTGGCACGGGGTGGCACAAGAACATCATCACGAGACGCAGGCATCCCAGGAGCACCAACGCACAAGTGCGAGATCAACCTCAGAAAGGGAATGGGCCCATGGAGGTCTGTCTGAGCAGCAAATGTAATTATGGAGCGGTAGATCAACCGCCCCCAATCGATGCGCACTCCCTCACCTCCCTCCAGGATCGCATAGAGAAGATACGGCTCTGCCGTAGAAATCTCCTCGGAGTCAAACAAAGGAAAAAACCTGGAATTGATAAACCTTTTCCACTCCCGATTAGCTTGAGACATCTCAGAAGCATAGCCCTCGGGCAATGGATCCCAATCACCAGGAATCAACCGCTTAAGTGCAGCGGCCCCATAAACCCGTCTCTTCAACTCATCTCCCAGACTCCAAGCCGTCTCATAATGTGCATAGGCCGGAGGGGAAGGTAAATTGAAGACTTCATTAATGATCTCAGGCGAAAGGACGACATGAACCCCCCCAGAGAGGAACGATGGCGGAAGAGGCGTTGGGCAGAACCACCACTGATAATGCGGAATAGAGCTCCCGCACGATGGTGGCCTTGTACACTCCCCGGGGTGCCCCTAGAAAGTCAGACCACCCTCTCTGAACAGCACGTTGATGTTGAGCATAAGAAATTTTTCGGAGGTTCAAACCCCTCTCATGCAGAAAGGGGAGCTCATTAAAGATAGACAGAAAGTTGGAAATGGCTAGAGAAAAAGATGTCTGAAAGAAAATGGAATTACCAAAGTTGGCCATAGCTTCAGAAAATCAAAAATTTCAAACAAAGACAAACTTGGCTGGGGGAAAAAGAGTTCGAACAGAGATATGTGGAAGAAAGGTGGAAATTCCCCCATTTATAGCACAAGATAAATGATCCAACGGAGGAAACAGGTTTGATCGGACGGTGGGGGCGAGGCGCCTGTTCAGATTTAAAAAATCGAAAAAACATTAACGCGGGAACAGTTACTTGAGCAGATAGCGTGCGCACGGTTTCCCAAGCGTCAGCAACAGGAAAATAGTAACAGCTGGCCAAGGGTCGCAGCTTTATGACAAGACATGACAGAAGAAGTGGAACCGTCAAACTGTGAACAGAGAAAGCCTCGAAATTGCTGCGCATGTACCCATTTCAAAAATTGTCGGACACGCGCAGCAGGGGGCCATGCCAAAATTTTCAAGCATAACGGTCTGGTCAAGAGCACCAAAACCAAAAACTCGCGCAGAGACCGCTGTTTAGAGTTGGATCTAGGCACCAAACCTGTGACCCCACTCAAAATAGGGGGCCCGCATACTGCGAATTTTTCGGTTCAGTCATCGAGACGTAAGAAACAGATGGCCGAGAGTGGAAATTTTTCACACGGCCATATGAGTGCGCAGACTCGAGGCTTATTTCAACCAAGTTCGCCCACAATCTTGTTTGAAACAAAGGGGCCAGAGGTGGAAATTTTCAAACAACCATGGATGACTTAAGTTCTATATCTATTTCAACCAAGCCCGCGCGCATCGACCTTACTTGAAACAAGGGGGTCACACTTTGGAATTTTCAAGCTGACTAAAACGTTGTTCCAATTATTTTCGTGAGCTCGACGTCATAATCGACCTCACAAAAAGTAGAGAGCCGCCACTTCACACAACAGAGCACAGAAGCAAGAAAAACTATTCGTCTCGGTAGCTTCGGACAGAGGAGCTACCGAACTCACCCAGACGAGGGGCCCTCATATATGCAATGCATTAACAAAACGAGAGGACTTGAAAAAATTCAAGGCAAGCCAAAATCAAACAGCATTCAAAAATGAAAAGTTGTAACAAAAGAGATAAACAGACGGAGGGCCGGAGCCTAATGGTAACAGTCAAATTCAAATATACAGTAAAAACCAAAAAATAACAAGTCAAGATTGTTTGTCTGAAGGAGGAGTTTCGGCTTGAGGCCCGGTCAGATTCAAAAACTTATCGCACTCTTCCTCGGGACTCTTATCCTTACCGGAACAAATGACGACGGCTCCCACAGCAGCAGTGCGCGGCCCCTGCCTCCTTCGCAGCGAGCTCGAGAGCTTCTTTCTCCATTTCCAACATCATACCACGAAGATTTCTCTCATTGACCGCAGGAGGATCCCAAAGCGGCTTGCCATGCTTCAGGTTTTCGGCCCGAAAATCCTCAATCTGAACGGCGGTATAAGGAAGTTCGGGGTGGAACACCCTCAACTCAGGGTCATCCAGATCCATGATTAGCCAATCCTGCAAGGTCTCAAGATCCGGAGCATCCTCACAAAATGCCTTAAGGCACCTCGAGGCATGATAGAAACCCTGAGCAAATCCGTCTAACAAGGCATCTTTAACCTTTTGAGCGGTGTCAGCAGCAGTAGCCTCAGATTCATTCAGCTCGCTCTTCAGTCCGTCGACAAGCTCATGGGCCTCTGTCACCTTAACAAGAGCCTTCTCCCTCTCCGACTCAGCAGACTTCTGGAGATCGGCAGCAGAGTGAGCCTTCCTGGAGAGGGTCTGGACTTCGGCCACAAGCTCCTTTTCCCTCCGACCGGCTTCAACCCGGAAGGTTTTTTCCCTTTGCTCTGCCGCGCTTGCCCGGTCTGCTTCAACAGTCAATTTCACACTCATTTCAGCTAGTTGACTCGCCATTTGCCTTGCCTCTTCATCACAAGCCCACTCGACTTGCTTAAGCTTAGTGGCAACCTGAAAAGGAAAGGGTTCAGAACCAAAAGACTCGACAAAAAGAAAAGGCACATTACCGCGCTAGCCGTAGTCCCATAAAGGACAAGTGCCTCAAGCAAGAGTTGCCGGCTGGAAGAAGGCCCTAAAGAGGCTGTCGACGCCACCACGTCGGCCTGGGTAATCCGGTTGATGATGCCTTGACCAACCATCAACTGAGGGGCATCAGGCAGCTTTAACTTCAGATTTCGCAAGGGGACCACATCGGAAATGGAAGCAGACAACTCCCCAGCCGTCTTTAAAGAAATGGGCTGTTTGAGGAAATAATGGTCCAACCACAGGGCTGGTTTCCCTCTGAAACCCGCAGGGACCCTCACCTTGCTTGAGTCTCCCTGCAATGATCCGACTATAGCAGGCTCAGCATCGACAGCGATCCTTTTCACCGAGCTCTCGGTCAAGTCAATGGTGGCGCTAACCGATTCGACATCTTTGGAAATCTAAGCACCCTCTGCGATTAAAGAAAGCTCGGCCACAACCTCGCTAGAACCCCGATCGCCTTCAATCCTAGATCTCTTGAGCGATGAATCGGCGCAAACCTCGATCGAAGGTTCACCCTCGTCTATCAAGCCAGAATCTTTTCTCCTAGCAGGTCTCTTTCTCTTCGCCTTACTGGCCGCAGCGGGCTTTTTTACCTCCGAAGCCGCGGTAGATTTAGCCGACTTCGCAACAACAACACCACTGCCGGCAACCGTAACATCATGTGGCGCCGCAGCAGAGGAACCCCCAATGTCAGGAATGTCTTCCAAACTCACAGCGGGGGGAGGGTCCATGGGTTCGCTGGCACCCAACAAGGCCTGTCGAGTCTTCCTCTCATCCCTAAGACGGGCCATCACGGCATTACTGTCTACATTGGCGAGCACCATGATACCTGCGAAATGCATGGGAAAAATGGTCAGAATCCCAAAATAAATTAACAAAGCTATCAACAAAGATGGTTACAGAAAGCAAAAACAAAATCAGGAGAGAAAATTACTAGCGGGCCGCAATTCTTCGACCCCCGTACATATCGAGCACTGGTTAGGGAAACACTTCCCCTGATGGCACTCGGGATACCAGTCCTTATAAACACCCAAGTTGGATATCTTCACTACGGGCTGAGCATTAGTCGGCCCAGGGATACCGGCTACACAACAGAAGGGGGATTTAAGATCAATCAAGCTTCTCCAACTAAAAGTCCTCTTCTGGGTCTCACTTTCCTCATCCCAACCAAGAAGCTCATGAAGTTTATTAAGAAGCTCCTGCTCAGTGTGATCAAGAGTTTTGGACACGACGACAGTATTCTGTCTTTTCTTGGGGTGCACTTCGAATTTCGGAAAAGGCCACCCGGACTTCGATTCGACCATCATGGCCCTCATGTTCCAGCCGCGGACCTTATTCGAGGTCCAGTAGAACAAATGACACTTATTCACTCTGGTCGCCATAAAATTGCTTGAATCAGCCTTATTTGTGGCCGCCTTGCTGAAAGTATAAAACTTCAAAAACACCTTGAGCGTGGGCTCGTAGCCCAAAATCCGGCAGAGCACGATGAATGCCATAACCACCCTGACCGCTCCGGGGGTAAAATCACAAGGAAGGGCCGCTAAGGTCCACATTGTTAGGAAATCTACGCGGGAACGCAGCGGAATTTAAAATTTTATTTCCTTTTAACCAGGATCGACTTCGTTTAAGCAATAAACAAATAAGCTAAAGACGGTGGTTACCTTGGTTGATCTAAAAGATCGACGCTTTGACCGTCTAAGGAGAGTAGTTCTGCATAGAGCCGCCCAAGTGTTCGGCCTCTACCGCTAGTCCACACGAACAGCCCACCGGAATCCCATCATGGATTGCTATTGGAAAACTCCGGTTGCTAGACCGGCCCTTTTCCTCTCTCTCCAACTCTCCATAGGATGCTCTCTATTTTACACAAGAACTATTAGCTCTTGGAATTATGATGTACAAAAGAGCTTGACACCCACCTTCTATTTATAATGAAAGTGGCGCCCCATATAGTGTGGAAGAGAAGAAAACATTTTCCCAATAAAATAAGGAAAATATAATTGATTGATTTATCTCATTTATTATAATATCTTATATTAAATAAATCTAGGATATTCTCAATATCTTATATTGAATATTTCCAAGATATTGTCATAATCTAATATTGACAATATTTATTTTATTACCATAAATCAATTTACACATGTGTATATATCACATATATATTACACAAATAAATCTATACTAATATATTCAACTAATGAAATTGTGCACATGTACATTCAATGCACAGCACACACACGCACATTCATTTAAAATATATATATATATATGTATTAATATCATATATTAATATTTGGTAATACCATTAATTAAATTGCACAATCCAAGTGTATCATATACACACCAAAATTGCGCCACCCTTAGCCAATAAATTAGCATCCGGAATATTCTTTAATTAATGTAATATTATTAATATCTTGTATTTAATTTATTCATAATAAATAAATACCACCATATTAATTTACCACTATAACCTTTATAGTCTCGAGATAAACTTTCCTTATTTGGTTATCATCTATAACCACATTTTAATCCGGCTAGATGTTCTTATGTGTGTGACCCGATAGGCTTCCGAATATGTTGGCCGTAGACACAAAGTGCAAATTACGAAAATGCCCTTCATACCTAACGATCACGGGATAGCGTCTAGCAACACACCGTGACCCCCAATCATCGGAAGAGTCAAATGCAATGACTACTACCTTTCATGTGAAACAGTTACCGTGTAACTTACAATCCTATCGCTGTAATAATATCCATACGGTCGTTAGTCGAGTGTCAAAACATCAACGACCGTATCTTATAATCTGGATATCATGCTCTCTCGGCAACTCATTTACTCCCACTTTGCAAAGATTCACGAGAGTAAGACATTCCTTATAAGAAGGCCATTTCGGATATTCGATCCCAATCATAGGATAAGCGATTCCCGGACGACCAATCATGTATACTCCGCGATGCTTCAAAGATCATACCCAATCACTACCGCATGATCGCCCGTGGCTGTGGAAACCTCAATAGTGTCAAAGCATGACAATCCACACCGTGATGCCATGAAGACTCCGGTCTTAAGGATAATTACACAACCGCCACATAGTGTGACACTTATCCGTGTAAGTGGGTCAGTCTAACGTACGCATTCTCTAATACACGTCCACGTACAGTCCAAGTGTCTCTACACTTCGATAGACAATCCATGGTGATCAAGAGTTTTGGACACGACGACAGTATTCTGTCTTTTCTTGGGGTGCACTTCGAATTTCGGAAAAGGCCACCCGGACTTCGATTCGACCATCATGGCCCTCATGTTCCAGCCGCGGACCTTATTCGAGGTCCAGTAGAACAAATGACACTTATTCACTCTGGTCGCCATAAAATTGCTTGAATCAGCCTTATTTGTGGCCGCCTTGCTGAAAGTATAAAACTTCAAAAACACCTTGAGCGTGGGCTCGTAGCCCAAAATCCGGCAGAGCACGATGAATGCCATAACCACCCTGACCGCTCCGGGGGTAAAATCACAAGGAAGGGCCGCTAAGGTCCACATAACCTCGACAAAAAAAGGGGTCAAAAGGCGGTCTGAGGCCAGCCACAAAGTGATCATAAAACAAAACCAAACCGTCCTTCTTCAGCCTCAGACCAGCTCGGTTCTCCGGTGTCTTGAAGCTGCAAAAGCGGAAATAAGGGGAGACGTTGAATTCGGATAGAAATTTAGGGTCCCCAAGGTGGGAACAAACGGCTGCCCAATCTGCTTCGATCTGCTTTTCGAGGGCATCGATCTCACCATCCTCCTTGAGGGCCTCGAGATTTCGAGGTTTAGGAGTCTTATTGCTCTTCTTCGGCTCCTCCCCGTCATCGCCGTTTTTTTTGCGTTTGGATTTCTCAGACACAAGCACGACCACAACGGAAGAGGAACCTTTAGCCCTAGCAGACTCTTTCCCAAACCTCTTTGGCTCTCTGGGCACCATAACCGAAGAGATGAGTTTTCCTTTCGTCACTTTACGAACTGCAGGCCTCAGACGACCAGATTGAGGGGAAGCCAACTGGGCTAGCACCATATCATCCTCTGTACTCTCGCCCTCGTCGCCTTCACCGGAGCTAGTGCTCACCTCGTCGACATCCTCAGACGCATAGCCATGAACACCATCATCATCGCTATTTCTTGATATGTCGCTGTCAGACATCCTACAAAAGAAAAGAACGAGGTTGATAAGCCATCACCTAGGACAATGGAAGTCGGGCCGAGACCATCTAACTCAGTTCATCTCGACACCCCGTCTTTTCATTTTACGATCAAGCCCTATCAATTAAGGGAAACAATCTTGGAAAAACCTCCAATTATAGCAGCAATCATACCAGAATCAAACCAAGGGCCATGGCACCCCATACCCCAAACTACCCGGGGACGGTATCAGACAAGGAAACAAAAATGGCAAATCTAAATGCAATCATACCAGTTCAAATAAGAATGAACCCAGAAATAGAAGAACCACAAAATTCCGGAAATCAATAGGAGAAACAAGCTTACTTGATGATTAGCAGGAAATACAAGGAGAGGTGTTGAAGCAAGAAATGAACCTTCAGAATCCTGCCGGAAATCGCCTCGCCGGAAAGCCTTTACTCTGAAACTATCGACAGAGTTACCGAAACGAAAAATTGGAAAGTGTTTATGGCTAGAACCCTCCCCTTTTTTATAGGCAGAGAAACACAGATCCGACGGTCAACTGCCCAAAGATCCAACGGATATGATTAGAGGCGGGACTTTTAAATTTCGAAATTTGGAATTGCCATCGTTAGGCACGAATACTCGAAAAGTCACAGCCAATCAGAGCGTGCGGCGGGTAACGTCGGTCTTTTCCCCCAGGCTTGGTCAAGTGGGAATAGAACAAAATAGAGCCGTAGTTAACATGCTTGCCCGGGGGGCCGACCAAGTACAGCTTCGCCATCAGGCTAGGTTAAAAGCCCAATATGCCAATTCATATGAAGTCAAGGCTATCCTCCTAAGTACGACTTCGAATCAGGCTAGGCTAAAAGCCCAAGATGCCAAATCATATGAAGTCAAGGCTATCCGCCCAAGTACGACTTCGAATCAGGCTAGGCTAAAAGCCCAAGATGCCAAATCATACGAAGCTTAGGCTATCCGCCCAAGTACAGCTTCGCCATCAGGCTAGGCTAAAAGCCCAAGATGCCAAATCATATGAAGTCAATGCTATCCACCGAAGTATGACTTCGAATCAGGCTAGGCTAAAAGCCCAAGATGCCAAATCATACGAAGCTTAGGCTATCCGCCCAAGTACAGCTTCGCCATCAGGCTAGGCTAAAAGCCCAAGATACCAAATCATATAAAGTCAAGGCTATCCGCCCAAGTACGACTTCGAATCAGGCTAGGCTAAAAGCCCAAGATGCCAAATCATATGAAGCTTAGGCTATCCGCCCAAGCACCGCTTCGCCATCGGCTAGGCTAAAAGCCCAAGATGCCAAATCATATGAAACTTAGGCTATTCTCCCAACTATAGCTTCGCCATCGGCTAGGCTAGAAGCCTAAGGTGCCAAATCAAGTGAAGGTGGAACCACCCTTCAGGTGATAGCTTTCGAAGGCAGTACTCCCCACCCGACATCGAGAAATGTCAGGGGTATGGAGTAGGGGGCCATTGATAGGGAGATCCTAATTTTTGGGTCGAACCCACCGCCCTTGTCACTGTTGCGTCCATCGGATCCTCATGAGACCGGCTGCGCATCCCCAGAGTAAGAGGGTCGGCCACCACCAGGACAATCTATAGGTATGGGATACAAACCCCAAGTCCGGAGCCGCCCTGCTTCGTCAGCGGGTCGAACATGCGCTATCTGGCCGCACCATTTATGTACATTATCATAATTACCTCGTATTAGGTAACAACTTCCCAATAAATAGGACCATATGTATCCTCTCTAGAGGACAGTTCATTTTTCAGTTAATAAAAGAGAAGGCAAATCCAAATTCTCCCACTCCCTGTTTTATGTGTACAGCTGATGTATGATAAAAATATAACCATATTATATAACTTTTTATATCGTATTTACGATAATATCGTATAAATTCTATAAAAATATATCTAAAAACACATAAAAATCAAAATCGTTATAAATAGATATTATCGTTATTATTTTAGTAAAACTTATAGTTTTTATGATCAAAATTACTGTGGCTCGTGTTTTTGACTGTTTCAGGGTACGTGTGATGGAAAACTGAAGAATTAAAACCGAACAAGATGCAAACGAAAAGAAAGATATTTTTCAAGATCCGCCCGAATCGAAAAAACCCGGCCCGAGCCGAATCTCTCTCGCCACCAAAGACATGGGGATCGTCGGAGAGAATCTCCATCATGAGCGCCGCCCGCGCCGGTACTACACCGGCCCGCGCCGGCCTTGTATTCCCCTCTATAAATACTCCTCATTTGCAGCTTGATGGAGTTGTACCAATATATATATATCACTTCTATATATATATATTATCTTAATCTAGTTTGTAGTTCTCAGAATACCGTAAACGCGACACTCATGTCGAAATAATAATGTAGTATAAGTATCGTTTTAGTACTTAGAAGGTTTATCAAGGCTCGTTGTTGCTAAAGGAGTTGTTATTTCCGGAGAATACGGCTCGACGCTACAATTGTAATCTGCAACTTTTAATGTATTTATGTTTGTTTGTTGTTATTAGTATCTATATAATAGTTATAATGATATTAGGCTAACTCTATATCTAGCCAAGATATGAAATTGAATTAGTTTATCTTTTTAGGGAAATAGATGATGACTATGTTAAAATTGAATTAAAATCGATTATAATGAATCTTTTTCTATCTTGCAACGTATTGATAATATTCGGATTGACGTAATTAATCAAGATGAATCGCAACATATAACCTAATGATGAACTGACCAGAGAAGTTAGGATATGAGATAAAGGATAGAAAAACCAGAGGGTAAAATTGGCCGAGTGAAAACGTGACAACGGAATCCGATTTCCTACCCGGGGGCAGATTTGTCTTGGGAAAGATGAATCTTATTAAATTTGTGTTCAAGATCGTAACAATGTTAAAATCAACGGTTTAATTGAAACTAACACCGGAAAGTTAAATTGATCCGCCTGACAACCGGAGCCTTTTGAATAACATCGGCCGTCTGACAAATGGAACAACCTCTTTTATCCGGGGTAGATTTGTACTCGCACTGCTCGAGACTAAACCGAGATTAGCATGGGGCAGTTGTGGAGATTAAACTGATGACAATTTGACATATGACAATTTCATACGCTCGTGTGAGGAGGAGTTGTCTAGCTCAGGAATACACCGATTCACATATAATTGATTCACCTTAAAATAAGGAAAGATCGAGCACATCTATTTCTACTAAAAAGAGATACTGATTCAGTGACATATTCTTGGCTAGTCTTTAATAATATTACTAGTATTTATATCTTATATATTGTATTGGTACCTATATATATTTATATCTATATATATATATTTGTATTTCTATATGCTTATATATATATTTTTGTATCTATATATATCTGTTTTAGTTTTATGCATTTATTTACTGTTTTAAGGTTACTAAATAGAAAAAAAAGAAAAATTGCGACTTAGATTGAGTTAATAATAGCTTCTTGGTGTTTAGCCACACTCTGAATTACCATACGTTTCCCTGAGGATTCGACACCTGACTCACCATACTAGCACTACAGTTTGACCCGATACACTGTCGGTTAAGGACTGGTTTAGCACTAGAAAAGGCCACGTCAACAGCACCACCACTCATATGCATAGCTCCATCGTGATCCACCACCATTGTCACCACCAAAATAGCTAGATATCCACCATTACGCCACCGCTAAATACCCAAGATAATTTCGACGTTATCACAAACTATGGATTTTCTTTATGGAAGAAAATTGAAGACTCAACTCTTGTGATTTTTCATAAGTCTTATGAAGACTACATTAAAAAATATTTACAAGTGCTTAAAGGATTAAAATAGGAAGTTAGGGAATATGCTTGAGTAAGAGAACTTATAGAAGTCTCTACCTTAAGCAAGTAAGTTGAGATAAAATCTATCTAAGATTAAGTCAACTCTCGGATATATGATGTCCTACGAGTATGATTAAATACAGATTTGGAAAGTGAAGCAAACATTGTAACACTTACCATATTCTGAATCTAGTAAACTGACAAGGGAACCAAATAAATGTTATTACGTTTCGGTTCTTATGAAGAACACGAGTTCAGTTACTTGTTAAGATTTAGTAGGCATATTCAATTGTAAGGAATAAATGTTATTCCATAAGGTTGAACAGCCACTGAATCTAACATACTAGATTATTGTCACTATATAGTTGATATAGGTGATGTGATCTCAACTAAACACTTATATGGCTGTTATCCTTGATTTGTGGATGTTCTAGACATGGTCTCTATAGAAGGGAAGCGTGTAATCAAACGTCATTCTGATTATGCTGAACCATATGATTATGAATCATGTGGGTTATACGTATCTCATCCAAAGAGGACTAAAATACCCATTTATGAAAATGGTTATAAAATCTAGAAAATTGACTAGAGCCTAAACATATTGATGTTTGTTGGCTTATGACAATTTATACCATAAATAATTGTTTATCTCTCTTGGACTATTTTAGAAATAGTTAAGAGTACTTATTGAAGTACGACTATTCTGAAATCCCGAAAAGTTCGAGCTAGTAAAACTTAGGAATTAAATAAAACTTAGGAATTAACCTTCAATCGGGTTGAAGCAATTAATAACTGAAGGGTGTTTCAGAGGTCGTCTGAAAAGGAATAAGATTCCCCCTTGAAGGATGCCATTCTTGGATACGCAATTAGATTGTGTTTCTAAAATGGAAACAACACTTTATACGATAAAGGTGTGCAGTAAGCCATGCGAAATATCCCTTACACGTTTTGGGATAGTGCCCTTATAAAAAATACATACTTAACCGAGTTCCATAGAATAAGGTTGAATAAGTTCCATATTAGATATGGAAGGGGATAATGTCGAATCTATCTTAACCGATGATTTGAAGTTGTCATAGGAAAAGTCAGAAAGGCATGGAGCCTAGTACGACATATGCGACTTTGTGGAATATCTTAGCAAGTGCGCTAGATATTATTTACTTGCCTGTAGAGCAAAAGGTGTTTGTCTCCAAACATGCTGTCTTCTAGAGGAAGTGTTTCTTCCAAAACAAACAGTGGGAGTAAATTAAAACTCAAAAGAGTTTGAGAACTGCAAAAGGATATTCAACCATAGGAACGTGAGCAGACGCCGCATAGCGATGAGGTGTAGAACACTGCTCAGTGCACACAAAAGTTCTATAAGTCTGTGGATAACCTCAAGCCTGAAAGGGCTGCTGGTATGTTCATCTTGAAGAATGAATATCTTACGACTTATGAAGGAATGTTTGAGAGGCAAGATTGAGAGATATGGCCAGGAGCCATAATATCTGAATTAGATTCCATCAGTGACAACCAGGTTGTGAACCCAGTCTGTCTTACCTAGAGGGAATGTCCCTAAAAAGGTTAACATGGATAGTAATATGATTACCATAAGGCTATAGTGATGGCTGAAGGGTACATGGTGTAAACCTTGTAATTATCTTTATGCTGCTAGCTGAGCCCAGTTCTATTCAGACTATGCTTGTTAAAACTTCGTATCATAACTATATGATAGTGTTGAATACGTTGGGAAAATAGCTCAATGTTCACAGACGGTAACATGATATGTGAGGCCATGAGATCCATTTACGGACTCAAACAAGTTTCTCTAGACAATTTCCTTGTTTGATAATCAAAGGAGTTTGATTTAGTCAAGAGAAGAGATATGCCCAATATGCAATATGGATAGTGAGAGCGTATTATGATTTTTGAGTAAGGTATTGGATATCTCTCTCGGGAATTATCACCCCATGTCACAGTCAATCAATGTTTGGTAGTTCAAGGTCTTTATGAAAGCACTTGGATTAGCAGTTCTTATTTTAGAAATAAGAATCTATAGTGATAGATTTAAATGCTGTTAGATTATAGTTTGCCTATATAGATGTGATGCTAAAAGAGTTTAGCATAGATCGCGACGGAAGATACTGCTAGCCGGTGTTCTCAAGATCTATCTATGTTAGGACGATGGTCCTAAAGGTCAGGTGAAAGATGATGCTTATGGAGGGTTTCCTTTGCTGCTGCGATAGGAACCATCTTAAAAGTAATGACCAGATGTTCATAGTCCATGAAGAGTTATGAGCAAGTATGAAAGTAAATCTGGTGATTGTCGAGAATATCCTTAAACAGTTTAAGGATGGTTTCCTAGTTTATCAAAACTTGGAACCGGATAAGCGTAGATATACAGACGTGTATCCTGAGTCTTATGAAGGCAAGTGGGAGTTACAGTCTGGGTTTGCAGTCACTTTGATTAAGTGAAGTAGTAAGCTGGAAATGTTCTCAGCAAGTGGTCACTGTAAATTCTACAACTAAGCCAAAACACAGTATGTGCCTTGGATGCGCAACAGAAGCTGTACATGGATCTAGAAGGTTCATTCCTGAACCTTGTATTGTTCTTCCACATTTTCTATATAGATGATATATTTGTGGATTCATTGCTTGAAGCAAGGACCGTGTTCTCATCAGAGATTCATGTGTGTTGAGGCGGTTCCTTTGACTTGGTCATTTGGAGCATGATGTGAAGATAGTATGAGTCCCCACAGATAGCGATCCGTTCATGGCTAGGGCTGATTGCAAGTATTGCATGAGATTTTGTGTTTCAACTTGGTCTTGTGTGTGTACGAGTGATTGGTTTTAGGCCAAGGGGGAGATTGTTGAAATAGTGTCATAAACCCAATTGGGTTGGACCGGATCCGACCGGGTCGGATCATTTCTACTATTTCTTTATGATTATACATATATATAAATGGCTTCTCTGTTGTCATATATTTGTTCTTCAAGGAACCAATTATAAATTGTTATATGATAACGTCCTTAGTAATAAACTGTGATAGAGAAACCATGATAGGTGATTATGGTTGATGAGATCTCTAATCACTTTAATAAGTTTGATACTTAAATGTCTCTAGGCTGATGTACTATTAAACAGGGCATTGATAGTACGATCAGACTAGCACGTATTAGATGTCTTCTGTCTTTAAGGGCAGGAATAGATCTCGTCTATCGAAGTGTATAGACACTTGGACTGTAAGTGGACGTGTATTAGAGAATGCGTACGTTAGACTGACCCACTTACACTGATAAGTGTCACACTATGTGACGGTTGTGTAATTATCCTTAGGACCGGAGTTTACATGGCATCACGGTGTGGATTGTCATGCTTTGACACTATTGAGGTTTCCCCTAACCATGGGGCGATCATGCGGCAGTGATTGGGTATGATACTTTTTGGTGACAAGTTTATTCACCCCCCCTCTAAACTTGTGTTAGCCTTTCCAAGGGACCAACAATTGGTATCAGAGCGAGTTCTTCCTTTTGGAGGAGATCCGAATTATTACTGATCAAAGGGATAACTGTGCATCAGTTATTTCCTAACAACCAACTGTTGAAAATCCTTACTGTACTTCATTACAATGGATACATCTAGAATTAGAAATTGGCTAAATAACCCCCTGACTGACTACTTGCAGAATGTTGTCTATGATTTCCAAGATCAAGTATTTGACAGATTCAGTACTACAAGCTCTCACACAAATCCGGAACTTCATTTCAGTTATGATGAAGACATTGAGTTTGATGCGAATACTGATGATGAATCCAGAGGATTTTTATCCTTAAGAGATCTTTCAGAAGAAGCAGAAAGAGAATTAATACGGGTGGCTGACTCTATAGAAGAAAAGCTAACCAGAGATCCATCCAGTATAAAAGTCATAGATATTGATGAGACCCTACCTACAAGCCATGGAGGAGAAAGCGATGAAGAAATCATATTGCTAGGAGCTACATAGGCGAATGCTATTGATAAAGGGAAACAAGTTCTGATCAGTGATGATTCCTCAACACCAGGTTTATCTATCAAACATCAGGAGGTAAATGCATCTACATCTAAATCTCACACTATCCTGAACAATCAAAGAAATGAAGATTTCAATGAAACCTTGGACATACTCATAAAGAAATTAGAGATAATCCAAAAGAATTATGAGAATGTCAAAAAGGAGAAAAAGTTATTGAAAACTGAAATTTCAAGATTGAACGCTGAAATTAACCTAATCAAGACTAATAATGGAACCAAAGTGATTGGACCAACTGATAAATCAACAAACGTTGTAAACATCAGTGAATCATCAGTTGAACCAATCTCCAAAGTTCAATTCAAACCAGGAAAACCATTTGGAGATAGATCTGGTTTAGGGTTTGATAATCAGTATAATTCTAAGTTAAGACCAAGATCAGTTGCAATAAAATTTGTAACTACTCAACCGTCAAAAACTCGTAAAATCGATAAAGTTAATAGAATCGATAGACACTCAAAGACACCCAAATGCACAAGTCGCTAAAATCGAAAAATCATTAGTAAAATTCACCAAGCCAGCCATTTTACTGAGAAAAACTCGAGAAAATTGAAAACAAGAAAAGCTGATCCAATATCGAAGAAAAATCTTCAAGTCATATCCATCTAAGGATAAAGATCATTCAAGGATCGAGAGGAAAGGAAGATTATTTCCCACAGATGAAGATTGGAATATACCATCACATCGGTTTCACAATCAAAACAAATTTAAAATCTGTTATGACAAAAAAGAAAAGTTTGTGTAAACCCGACTTCACACACCAAAATATCAAGAAAGGTACAAAGTTGTATCATCACGAGCTAATCGGTTTAGGACCCAAAAGATATGGGTACCAAAAATTTCTCACTTTGTTTTGCAGGAGAAACACAACCAGCTGAGAACTGAAAAATGTAATTCACAAAACTGAGTTGTTTTCACAACTAAGTTTTTGAATTCAGCATGAGGACAAAACTGAGAATATACAGCTGTCAACACATCGTACCTTCTTTATCCACTTTTATCTAGCTACGGTTATCAAGAAAAGACGTGGTCTTTCTCAATCTAAACCGTTCATAATTTCCATACATCCACTTTTTCGCAATCTCAACACATTTATGACAGGACGTTTTAAGTCCCACTCAATTCTTAACTACCCCCACTCCAAATTATAAATATCCAGAATTTTCTTTTATATAAATTTTTTACGCTTGAATTCTGAATCTACTCTCTGAATTTCAAATTTTCAAATCTTCAATCAAATCCAGAAAAATGACCTTCACTCGTGTTGAACCCGGAATGATCGTTTCTCTTGATCAATATATTGCAAAGTATGTTGATCAAACTCTAGTTAATTCTATTACGACAAAAATTCGAAAAATTAAAGGATTGGAAGCTGTCTTCAACATCGATCTAAAAAGTGTTTGTTTAGAAAGCATCGGAGACTTCTATCAATTTGGAAGAACAATTGTGGAAGGAGAAGACACACAAACCTTCATCACCACTTTATCAAGAATAAGGAAATCAAAGTCACTGAAGAGTTAATTGCAGAAATCTTCGGGTTTGACAAATCCGGAGGAACAGCAGCCATTAAGTTGACTAAAGAACAAAAAGAGAAGTTATGGAAAGATATAGCAATTAATGGTGAATCTATCTTCTTACAGACGAGGAGCACAAGCCTACTCAAGCCGTAGTTTAATTTTCTTTCGGTTCTTTGGCAAATTGCATAATTGGGAATGCTGGAAACTTCAGCAATTTATCTGGAGCAAAACTAGATCTGCTTTACATAATCTGGTTTGAAAAGGATTTCAATTGGGCAAGGTATCTATTTGATCAATTGATAGCACAATCAATTGATGTACCCAAAAAGAAGACCGACGTGAAGAAAGGAAGATTTTATCACAAGAAAACTCTAGCATTAGTAGTCCAAAGGATACTCGATCACTTTGGAGTTGCTAAAAGGAAAGAAACACATTCTTTGATGGAAAGATTGATATTAAGGAAGAAAAGACAAGGAAAAGGAAAGTTTGAAAAAATCGAGATCGAACTCAAGAAGAAAAAAGAAAAGCAGAAATCAAAAGAACTCAGAATCGGAGATGAAGTGTTAGCACAAATTGAAGACTTTAAGAAAAGAAGAAAGCGATTGGAAGAAATCTGAAAAGGCGTGGCGAAAACCAATAGAAATGTCATCAACTCAAGAAGCTAGAACTGAAGTTGCTGACAGATCAGCACCAGAAGTGCAAACTGAAATTAATCTCACCAAATCCATTCCAACTTCGGTAACTGAGGTTTTACCAACTCAAGAAGAAGCTCTACAAGGAATGGAAATAATGAAAGAAACTGAAGTTATCAACAGAGGGCAGACTATTGAAACTGACTTGCAGAAAGAAGTCAGAACTTGGGAGAACAGACCACGAACCGATCCCAATAATGAAGAGTCAGATAGTGATGAAAGACTGATTGATGAAACAACATTGAACATGCTTATGTTGCTTTCAAAGTCTAGGGCTACTCCTCAAGAATCAGACTTCACTTGGAACAAGAGGAAACTGCCAAAGAATTTCCAGCTCCTCAAACTGAAGAAAAGGAAGCTGAAGCAACAACAGAATCAACCAAGTTTATTCTATTGGATGAACAAGTTCATGAAGCTGAACCCACTGGACACACAATGAAAGAAGCTCCAATTGTTGAATTGGAACTTGAGCAAAGTGAAAAACAAGCCGTTGAAGAAGATGCAAGTGAAAAAGTTTTGCAAACTGAGCCGATAATCTCAGCTTTTGAGATTGAAAAAGGAACATCAGTTGTCCCAGCTACTGCTGAGGGAGAAACCAGCAGAACAAATCTTATGCAAACTGATGATCCCATGCAAATTGAAATTCCTACTCAAGGAGAAGATCATGAGATCACAAGGGATTCCGAAGACACCCTCACGCCATTCAAATCTCCATCTGCTCATACAGAACTATTGAAAGCTGATTATGAACGATTGCAAAGATACAGAACCTGGAAGTTCAGTTCTATAAATGATCAAAGAAGTCAGCGTGTAGAAATGGAGATCATTGAGAAATGGGTATTCGATCTATACAACATTAAAAGCTTAATGGAGATAATCAATACCGAAGAATTCCTAAATCAAGGGTATGTGTTAATCAGAAACAGCTATTGGAAGGAAGCCATAGCCAGTGGAAGCTCTAAGAAAAATGTTGATGATGATTTTGAGGAAGATCCTGATCTACAAAAGGGGATTCTTGCCTCTATACAAGAAAAGGAAACTGCATCAGAACGAAATACTAATGAAGACTCAAGTAGTTCTGGTGGAAGCAGTGGAAGCTCAAGTTCTGAAAACTTATCTGAAACTCAGTCGGACAAAGAAGCAGAAGGAGGTTACCAGTCTCCCACTGATAAATCCACACTTGAAATAGCAAGAACATTGGCAGACATACCTGGAGAAGAATCAGATGATGAACTGGAAGTACATTTGTCACCAGCAAAAGTTATTGATTCATCAAGACTGGAGGAAGCTGAGAAACAGTCGGAAGAGAAAATTATAGAGGTTCCAGGTGGTGTAATCCTGTACGTCCTCTCTTCCCCTGTGATGCGGAGGAAAATTCCACTAGAACTTCTTTGAGTTGGCCCAGTTACAAAAAGTCCTAAACTGATAGTCCTTGGCTAATCCCTAGCTTCACTATCTAAACACTTGTAGAACAGGTAGGATTGCTGCTCTCCAATTGTTTGAACCACTGGTCCTTGGAGGGTAGAATTGCCTCTTCACCAGCTCATCACAAACACAGTCTTCCTGACTGCACTCAACTGTCCTTCACACCTTCTTGGTGTTTCACAGTCTAAACCTTTGATAAAATCAAAGTTGAGACTTTGAATCAATGACTATGATTCAACTGTGATTTGAGCTTTTCTTCTGGATAATTAAATTAAGCACGGCTATGTATTTCTTCAAATGTTAGATCTTGAATCTGCCTGAATATGCTTGAACACTTTGAAGAAATTTTCTTGATCTTGCAATTAAGTATTTAGCAGGTATTCTTTTGAATTTGGCTTTCCCCCTTAATTTGATCCTTTTTGATGGATTTTCTTTCTTTTTATCATATACCCACTTTTTCTTTGATGTTGTAGAGGTAATCTATTTATAGGGGTTCATTCAACATTCATCCTGCTTTGTAACGGGTATATTTTCTGACTGTTCCTGCTGTGTCAGTGACTCATCCAATGAGATTTCTTTCTTTACAACGTTCGATTGTACTTCCAGTTTGTTGGATGACTAACTTGTAAAACTGAGTTTCCTTATCAGTTTTATACTGAGTTTATTACTTGTCAGTTTCCTTACTGACTTGGAGCATTAACTGAGATTTTATTCTTCTTCAAATATCGAGACTCGGGTTTTCATCTGATTATAATTGACTTAATCAGAGTACACCATGATACATTTATCATCTAAGAATTCATTGTCCTTATGATTCTTAGGTCTTCATACAAGATCCATAAAGTCAGTTCAGGTCATCACAATCTTGCCTGAAGTCCAACTTTACAGTCTCGACTTGTAATCTTCATAACTGAGTTTGAGCCCTCAGTTCTTCATTCTTCAATAACTGAGTCTGTGTCCCTCAGTTCTTCCATCTTCTAGACAAGCCAACTGAGTCTCAGAACTCTCAAATGAACTTATCTTCTTCTATCTTCCATTGGTGTGCTCTATTGTCGGGCCAGAGTCTCAAATAGTCAAAATATCGCTTTCTTCATTTTTCGCCGGTCAAGAACTATTACAGTGCTTGTCTGATTTAACTTATACAAATATCAGACTTTAATAAATCCTATACATTAGTATCTAGACATCCTTTTGCTTTGCACTATAACAGCTAGTTATGACACTACATCAATGGGGTTAAGAACAATTAATAAACTAGGTGATGAATCATCATCAAAACATAAATTTTATTTCCAACAATACTGAAGCAAGCGGAGTATACATGTTAGGTCGTCTGGGAATCGCGTACCCTAATAGTAGGGGTGAATATCCAAAAGGGCCTTCTTATAAGGAATGTCTTACTCTCGTGCATCTTTGCAAAGTGGAAGTAAATGAGTTACTTCGAGAGAGCATGATATCCAAATTATAAGATACGGTCGTCAATGCTTGACACTCGATGTACAACCATATGGATATTATTACAGCGATAGGATTCAATTTACACGCTAACCGAGCACAAGAAAGGTAGTAGTCATTGCGTATTGACTCTTCTGATGATTGGGGGTCATGGACGTGTTGCTAGACGCTATCCATGATCGTTAGAAGTGAAAGGGCATTTTTGTAATTTGCACCATATGTCTACGACCAACATATTCGGAAGACTATCGGGTCACACACATATGAATGTCGAGTCGGATTAAAATGTGGTTATGGTTGATGACCAAATAAGGAAAGTTTTATCTCAAGACTATAAACACTACTAGAATTTTGTGATTTACCGATAGGAATATTCATTGTTATTTCGTCAGTAAACCTTATTTCCGATAAAACACTAACGAAAAACAAATTGTAGGTAAAAGTTAAGTTGGTAATTTAAAGACGCATTTACCAACGAGTTTTACCCACGTTTTACCAACAAAAATTTACAATGGTTTACCGACGATGATTTCCTATGGTTTACCGATGAAGATCTCTGACAGTTTACTGACCCATATTTGCAACGCTGTTGTGACAAAATTTATAGATGATTTTCTGATGAAATTTGTCGAAATATACTTATAATTTTCCGACGACATTTGCTGATGATTTTCCAATGAAATTTATCGACAGTTATTCGACAAAATGTACTGATAATTTACCAATAATATTTAACAACATGTTTCCGACAATATTTGCAGGTGCTTTCACGACGATTTGCGATGACATTTCCAAACATTATTGATACAATTTGCCGACAAAATTTACAACTATTTTTGTGGCTACTTTCTGATAAAAATCACCAACCATTTTACAACAAAATATACCAACAATTTCGTGACGATACATCTCAACCATTTTCCGACAATGTTTACCGACCATATTATGACAAATTTTATGAACAGTTTCCCAACAATATTTTCGATGATTTTCCAAAAAAATTCACCAACAATATTACGACAAATTTTTCAGGAATTTTTGTAACGAAAAACTGACCACAAATTTACCGTCAAAATACCTATGACGTATTGGTTTTTTTCGGTGATCGGATTTACGGCTTTGTTTCAGTATCTAATAAATATTTCATCGTAGATCATTTTATTTAAAAGAAATAGAAATCCTGAAAGGTAGTTTAACAGTATAATAACACCAAATTCAAATGTTAAGAATTTATTCCAAATAAAAAAAACATAACAATGTTGCACACATTAGTTATTAAAAAAAACGACACCAAAGCATTAACATTCTTTTTTGAAAGGCCATTTAAAAAAAACAATAGCATTCAGATAGACAATGAATAATCTAGGACCCTTAATCATCATCACTTTCAGACACATCGCTTTGTGGTACGGGCAATAGTGCAACAATTTTTGCAAGCTTGGCAGTTTGATTTTGTTGTTCAATCATTCTCTCTTTCATTGTTTCCATATCTTCACGCAGCTTATGATTCTCTTGCGTTAATTGTGATACTAGCTCATCCTGGGTCTCAAACGGTATAAATCCTGCTGCACGAGACGACGTAGCAGAGCTATAGTGAGTGGATAGATTACCAAGACCCGTAATGCGTCCATTTCTTACACCGCCAGCACTTGTCACAAAGCCCTTATTTGCTTCCTTTAGAATATCATCTGGAATTCGAGTCCTCTTCCCAAGATATGGTAGGATGTTTGGCACTTCTTCTTTGAACCTTTGCTGCAAATATAGAACATCAAAATATGTTACTTTCAATGAATTATATAAACAATTAAAAACTTGATGATACGCCATATGTTACACGCACAAGTCTTTTACATTTATAAGAGTGTGTTGATGAAATTATCACCTCAATATGTGCTGCCACTTCATCAATAGGGCTCTTATCCTTTTTATTTGAATGTGTAAATGTAAATAGCTCTGCAGCAGCAACTTCACGCCCCAAAATATTATCCTAAAAATTATACAAAAATGACGGTCAATAATTGATACAAATAACAAAACACTTACTAAATGTCAACTCATGATGAACAAACATAGTATTGGTAACATGATTACTAAAACAAGTATTTTGATGTTATTATGAAATTTACCCGATATGTTTTTGTATCGTGCATTGACCTAGATCCACCCGAGTATTTGGCCACTGGTCGTCCCTCCTGCGAGATCCGCTTCCTATTGTCTTTATTGGCTCTGGATGCTTTCTTAAAGGTTTCACCTTGCCAATAATATAACAAGTCATCAAAAACATTTTCAGGAATCCAATCAACTATTTCCTTTTGAGTTTCATATATCTTGCGGGCTTCCCACAACAAATTACGTAGACGCTTAGCAGCGCATTTGTCAAACACGTCTCTAACAGCTCCACTCACTTCTTCAGGAATGTAAAAATGTTTCTGCAAGAATCAACCAAGTGAAAGTAAAATATACGTCGGCCATAAAGTAAATTGATCAATTGTTTTTGTAGCCCAATTGATGATTATGTACTTACTTTAAAGTGACTCCACCACAGTTCACGGTTAATCATCGGAACTGATTTGAATGAAGGCCAGCAACCACCATACTTTTTAGTGATTGTTTTGCCAATAATACGGACAGGCTTATTATCATCTGGCATAAAACTGTTTCAAAAATATTAAGAAAAGTTTACTCATGTATTTAATGCTTTGAGTGAGTTATATATATATATATATATATATATATATATATATATATATATATATATATATATATATATATATATATATATATATATATATATATAAAATATCAACACACACACGTAAAGAAATTTAAAAAAATGACAAAATAGGGGAGAGATATAAAATGAATGTGAAGAAACCTACTATGAATTAAAATTTCTTATTGTTTGTGAGACTGTAAAACTATTGTTATGCTATGAAAAAATGTTAACCAATATTGTTTTCCATTTAAAGAAATGTAATATCATTTGTAAAAAGATTTACTTAATGAAGTTAGTAAAAGAGTTTAAATAGTTGAAAAAGCAAATATTATTCTACAATTTGTTTTTGAATAGAAAATGCCAATTTTTTTTATTAAAAGCTTGCAGATAACACATTTATATTGTGTATACTTACTGTCCATCTCGAACCCATAGCAACGGAAGATCACTTGAAGCTGCAGACAAAGGTGCGGCATGTGGTTGTCCAGACAAAGGTGCAACATGTGGTTGTGTAAACGAAGGTGCAACACGTGGTTGTGTAGATGAAGGTGCGGCATGTGGTTGTCCCGACAAAGGTGCAGTATGTGGCTGTGTAGACGAAGGTGCAGCACGCGGTTGTGTAGACGAAGGTGCAGTGTATGGTTGTTCAGACGATGGTGCAGTATGTGGTTGTGCAGAAGTAGACGAACCACCTCCATGATCAATGTTCAGCAAGTCATGGGGGGTAAGTCTTGTTATGCCAGTTGTTTGGGAGGGAGACATGGTGGTATGCCTGTGAGCTGGTGTTGTCGAAAATTGATGTGAAGGTTGTGATGGAGTTGCGGATGAAGGTGGCAACGAAGATTCCGACAAAGGTGGAAACAAAGATTCAGACGATGGTGACAACGGAGATGCCGATATAGTCGGTGATGGGGATGCCAACATAGTGTTAGGAACTTGTGAAGATGACTCACCATCAATTTGCCTAGTCCGGGTCCTACGAGATGCTTTGTGTTTAGGCCCTGCCATGGTTATGACTGAATACAGAGAAAATGAGTCGCATAAACAATAATGATATTTACACGTGTAATAAGCTTCTAATAAAATGACTATAAATCATGAAAAATTGTAATGCATTTTCAATATGAATGATAACTTATAAGCGTTATACTTTTCTTGCTTCTAAACATATAATCTAATCTGTTTTGAGAAGTTTTTATTAAGGGTCTTCCTAACATTGAACTAAAAACAATATAATACAACAAACAATATCCCTAATTCTATTATCTCACGTCAAAACAAAAATAACCGAATAGTAAAGATAAGCCACCAAATAAAGAAACTTCAAATAAAAAAATACAACAAAGACCGAAGGACCATAAGTGTATGACAACACAAAATATAGCCAGCAACTCATAAAAGTCCCAAGTTTAACTTAGCATAACCAAACAATGAAGCAGGAAGCATATTTCTTGTATAACACATCTTATTCAAAACATTAAAGGACCAATGTATGTAAATAATTTGCAAATCAAATCATTAATTACATTGTATATAAAAGAAACATCTTGATCCAATCCTAACCCACAACGCAGAAGATTAGTTAAAAAATTTAGAACCCCAATTACAAATTAAATCCAAATAGCAATAAATATATCATTTTGACAGTTCCAAATATATATATATATATATATATATATATATATATATATATATATATATATATATATATATCAATGGGTAATAAGCACGACTTGAATCCGACAGCAACAAAAAAAGATCCATAAATTTTTTTCCCATCAAATCTACTGATCTCACCCATTTCAGCCATTAAATCTAAAAAATCGGAGAAGCTACCCATTTAGTTTTGAATACAAAAACATACCAGAATTGAGAGTTTACACAATTTAACTTTAGCAGAATCAAATAAACTGTCGATTAAATAAATAAGTAAAATACACCTTGAGAGTGGATGGAACGGAAGGAGAAGGATTGACAGAGTTCGTGCAATAGATAATGACTAATGGGGAGAAAGGGGTATTTATAAATAAATAAAATTAGGTCTGAAAGGAGGGGTATTAAAATTTGGAATATTAAATTAGGCGCATAACCTCTGAAAATCAATTTAAGCGCTTAATGTTTTGGCAAAAAGTAGAAAATTTTGAGAGGGAAACTTAATAATATTGAGCGGGACCGGAATTTGTTTTTTATATTTTTTTTGACGTAGATCAGAGCATATCTAATGAAATCTAGCTAATTTCAATTGATTTGTATGTGTAAAAATGAATTTGAATATTATATGTTATCCAACTAAACAAAATTATCATATCTTGTGATAAGTCAATTTTTTTAACTTCATTCTATATATATATATATATATATATATATATATATATATATATATATGAAACAACCTTAAAATAGTTATTTGACATATTTTTATTCTAATAGATATACTTGACTATGCAACTATAGATCGTTTTTATATAAAACATCTTATTAGACTGTTTACATCTATGATGCTATACAACAGAGTATATTATATGTATAGTATATTCATATAAATTTTATGCATTTTGACAATAATTATGTGTAATACAGGGGTGTTCACGGTTCGGTTTGGTTCGATTTTGAGGAATTCAAAACCAAACCAACTATTTCGGGTGTTTTAGTGTTTTCAAAATTTATTTTATTTTTTCCTTTTCTTTTATAGGTTTTATTTTCCTCCGAGACTTTTGAAAACCGACATAATTAAGCTTTGAAAAATCTATAATAAAAAAAACTCTAAGGAGCTATATACTTCATCATAATCGCGTTTTCTGAGTTGTGAGGAAGTGTTTGCTCCCTGAACCGAGCAAGCCTCTTGATAAAGCACACCAGTTGTACACATGACGAGTCTGGGAAACCCAAGACAAGCTCTTAGCAGTCCAGGACTATTGGCTCGCTTAACCGAGCACTACTCTTGGTTAAGCGGGACGGATTTGGTGTCCGAGAAGCGTTTAATCGTGTCCGGTGCGTGTCTACCGATCAAAGTCTAAGTTTCAGAGAGGGTCTTGATCCAGGAGCAGTTTCGAGGTTATGTGTTTAGGACATGTTACCATAATAGTTTCATATTAGATAGTGAATCTAGGTATCATTGGCTCGCTGAAACGAGAGCCTCTCTCGGTTGAGCGACCCAAAAAAACCTAGATTGGCCTTTTTTCTGTGTTGTCCCAAGTGTTATCAATAACTTATTTTATGTTGTGGTACGTTTCAGTCGTTTCTGGCTATGTTTCCATGTTCATAGTAGGGATAAGATGGTAGTTCGGTGTTTGATACGACCTTTGTATGTTCCGTAGGTTAGACAAGGCTTTCAACATGATCTTTTGTGCTTTATGTGCTCTAATGTGCTTTATGTGCTCCTATGTGCTTTACTTACAAGATATATACCCACAATATGTTACAAGAGCATTGCGATCGAATAACTGGTCGTATTTGGATGTGTGATTGGTTATTACCCCATGTCGTTCCCAAGACGATGTATTACTAGACTCAATTATTTGATGATGAGCTTGAAGTGCTAGCTTACGATGGATTCCTTTGTAGTTGTTCTTTGTAAATAAGGCATTATTTCTCGGAGTGTAGTTATTTCCTCTTTTTTAGACATGTTAGTTATAATGGATAATAGTACTTATTTCAGTTATTTATGATTTAGTTTGACAACAGTTGTGTTTTGGTTGTTGTTGTTATTGAAAGACCTTGAGGGTCTATATCCCGAGTCTTCTGCTTGTTTTCTTCTGCGTGAACCTTTAATTACTCCGATTCATAATTCGATTCTCACCCCTTCATAATGTATATTAGTATATATATTATTGTGGCAATCATCAATTTAACTCGTGTGGTTTGTTTGGGAAATTAATAAATTTGTTTTTTAAAATGATATTTAACAATTTTGCTAAATAAATGTAGTATTAAAATAGGTAACAATGTGAATACACATCAAAGCCGAAGCACTATAGCCACAACAGGCTTAAAAAATATAGAGAACCAACATCTCTTAGCTTATGAGACATATTGCAATTGAGTTTCAGGGTAACCACAAAGTATAAAGGAAAAATGTGTCAAGGCTCCCTATTACCTCAAAATTACCCTCGGCGCTAAAACAAAGTCTAGCAACCAACAACATAGCTTGTAGTCTTTCACCTTTAGTGTGATAATAAACAACGACCAACAGAAACAGCTCATCACCAAGGAGGACCTCATCTCAGCAACCAATAAAGAAATTTCTAATCTGAAACCAGTAAAGGAAAGAATATCTGAAAAAAAAGAGCGACAGTGAGAAAATAGAAATAGAAAGAAAAAGAGGGCATCAAAGCAGCAAATCCACCGCAGCAACCATATGTTAATGAAAAGAACCTTCACGCACAATATTCTTATCATCCGGACTTTCATATTGAATAAAAAATAAAAGAGCAATGATTGCATCGACAGTCAAAAATAGAACATTACAACTAATTCATAAAAGAGCATAAACACCACGGATAACACTTCCTGAAAAGAAAAAAACTATACTCAAACAAAATAAAGTTGATGGAACAGGGAATTAAGAAAATGGAAAATAATAGACATAAAAAGACTGACCAAACTATACATAATGTTGATGGAACAGAGAATTAAGAAAATGGAAAATAAATAATTTTCTATTCAGGGCACCAATCAGTATGTAATACATAATGGAATGCATAAATGAGGTACCTAATGAAGAAAACAGAAAAAACAAAAGCCAATCACTTGCATTCAAAAAGGAAGGAACAATAAATCATCCCTTATTGTCGTTACATTGAAAATTAAGAAAGTGTGTGCAATGGAATGCTTGGAGAAGAACTTTCACATTGAGCTGCATTTACTAAAATTTTCACTCGATCAGATTGGCAGAAACAAGAAAATAAGAATCACACTGAATGAAATGTACCTATCATGTTCAATTATCGTCCTCATCAGTATTATCTTCATCACTAGTATCCTCATTTTCGGAATCATGCCACATGTCAATATCCTCTTCCTCTTCATGTCTTCTTACTTGGCCCATATCTACATCAACCAAGCTTCCAGATGAATCATTAAGAGGGAGAGTTGTACCATTTTCCTCAACTACAATAGGAGCCAAGTCTGAAGTATCCTCCTGATATGGTGCATCAACAACGTCCAAATCAAATTGACCTCGTGCTTTTATAGGAATTACTGCTTGCCAACAATCCCGAACTCTCTTAGTTGAGGGATGGGGACAATAGTAAACTTGACAAGCTTGCTCCGGAAAAACAAAAGGTTCTTGATTGCTTCTTCTCCATTTATTTTGAAGCGTGTATTCTCACATTTTCGACAAGGACATCTAATCTTACCCGGTGTCCTCGCATTTGCAGACGCGAACCTTATAAAGGCATCCACACCACTAATGTACTCTTTCTTCAACCCATAATCAGGTGGTTTATACCACTGGTCATACATCCACGCACGCTCCACATTCATCTTCTACCTAAATGACTCCAAGAAATGAAAACATTGGGTTTCAGTGTTTAAGTTTAAAAGAAACAATATTATTGGATAAAATATATAAACCATTAGCATACAGCATATGCTTGCATTTTTTTTTGAACCTAATGGCATTAATTAGAAATTGAATATAAGCAAACCAACAACACTTATGTTATAAAAATTATAAATAAATAAAAAGTACACTAATACACAACAAGGAAGCTCTCTGTACCATTACCATTATCCAATCCAAGCTTTTAACATATAGTAACTTTAAAAATGAACTGCAATCAACCATTTGAATTTTTCTAAATTATATGTGCTTAAAATGCTATACATGCGAACCTATGTGTCATTCATTAACATCTATGATATAAAATCATCATATCTAAAGTTGTAGGTAACATACCTACAGGCCAACTATAAAACTATATATATATATATATAGACACAAACACACTATGAACCATAGATTATTACTGAGTACCATATGAGAGTAAGTACAAGCCAAGAAATTTGCAAAAGTACACATGTTTCCTATGGCAGTCTACGTCCAACAAAACATTGTGGCCATGTGTTATGATTCTGTTATATATTGTGAATGATGATACTATACATTTTATTTGAAGATGCATGTGTACATGAGAAATCAGATTCATCAATATGTGCCGTATAATAGATGTTCTATTATATGAAGTTTTTGACCTAATATATGTTCTTTCCTTTCTCCTCGCTTTTTTCCCTTTCTGCCCAAAACGATTCTGTCACTCAATTGCTTTCTACTCCCACAATGATTGCCATAACGAGGGACAGAACAATGAGGTAACATGTTTTTATACATTTGATCAAGACATAAGTCTACCGTAATCAAGGGTTCAAAAAGTGTCGCTCGTAATGAAATAACGAGTTGTGAAAATGGAGCAAATCACCTTTTTTTACAATAAGACAGATTTGTCTGAAAGCAAAAATGCTATTCAAAATGTTTCTTTGATATAAATCAACTCTACCACTAACACACACAAAGTACATCTCATATTCATTTCTACTTAGCAATCCAAATAATACTTACATGACACAAAAACAATCAGACGTAACATGTTATCATCGATGTCATCGTTTTCAACCAATGAGAAAGAAGCTTGGAAATTCATCGATCATGGAGGAAGAAAAGAATCCAAAATTTTAGTAGACTTTTGTTAACATCTCAATTCCACAACTTAAACATCCACCACCATTCTATTGAATCATGTGTGTGCTGTGAAATGTCATGATACGGTGATGTGGACACGTAATTGGTATTTACGACATGGTGAGGGTGAGATACGAAACAAGATGCCTTGACACTCCAATCATTGAAAACAACATGGCTGTGGATACGTATACGGATAAGCCTATAAGGTACAACACTTGAAAATTTTGGTTAAGTTTGTAAAAAGATTATTCAAATTTAACCCAAGAAAGGAACAAAAGTGAACACACAGTACAGTTCCTATCTCACATGCTAACTCCTTAAGAACAAATTTCAAGCTACATATATGATGAGCCTAACTAGATCAAGCAAACATTCAAGCAGGTACTATGCATTATCATCTGGTAAATGTGCAAAAGACTCAAGAATACATTCTATCAAAGTTAAAAAAACTTTCTTGTTTTCAAGATTCCGAGTACCCATCCAGTTGTAAATCAGCAGATAAATCAACACAAGCACCTTTAACTAAATCTAATGCAGGCCCAATTAGACAAAAAAGCTTTTGAATTTGCATTAGCATAGCAGCAAAAACATTCAATTCAAGCTTTCACAAATATAATCATATGCATCCATTACACCAAATGAAAGATATTAGCCAACAAAGATAAAAAGCAATTGTCTCATACCAAAGCATAGTCTTTTTCTCCTTCAAAATGGATATAAATTTCTAAGACAAAAACAGTAAATAGTACCAAAAAGATGGAGCTAATTAATCGATGCTCTGCATGATACCCTCAGATGTAAACATGGTTCCCTTATCCTTATCAGCTGCAGCTCGGTCTTTAGCCTTACGATCCAGAAGAGACTTGCGGTCCTTGTCGAGACGAAGCTTAGTGATTACGACATTGGAAGTATCACCAACATTCACACCAAAAAACATATGAATCAGTAAACACAAAAAAACCATGTTGATTAGCCTATGTCAAAGAATCAAGTCCAGTAGTAGAGAAGAAAGGCTAAAAAGGGCTCACCTGGCTATTGGAGAGTTCCGGTGGCGTCCTAGGAAGAATCGGCAGCAGCAAAGGCCGGAGTTCTGTCCGTCAATTTTTTTTCTCGCAAAGACGATGGATCGATTGTATTCCGTCGGTGGATAGCATAGTCTTACAATGTCCTAAATTAAAATAAGCATGGATTTCTTTCTTTTATTTTCTTTATTTTCTTTTTTTTTGGTTGGAATTTTGTGGACAATGAGAAGGGGAGAAATCCCGCGGAATTTGCCCACGAAATACTGGCCTAGTAGCTAGTATACCCATGATCTCGGTAATTTTAGGTCAAAAAATACTCCACTAATTTTTTATTTTGAAAAAAAAAATTACTCCACGTTATATAAATGACAACAAATTGGCAACATTATGTCAGTAAATAGTTGGTAAATTACTTACTTACCGACCACATCCTGACCGATTTCCAAGCTATTTTAGTGTATTAAAGGTTGTCTGTAATTGGTCGTTAACGTGTTCCAACAATGTTTCTTCGTCAGAAATCCATTGGTAATAAATGGAGGGAACGACTTGCGCCAGTTCGGCTACTATTTAGCTACCAAATACACCGACAAATTGTAATCGGTCAGTAATCGGTCGGTAAATGTTTTCCCTTTTTCAGTCTATTTGATTTAGTCGGTAATTTGTCGTTATCTTGTTGCTAGTTATTGACTAAATGTTTTCATCGGTAAATTCCGTCGGTATATTACATAATTCTAGTAGTGAAAGGTTATAGTGGTAAATTAATATGGTGGTATTTATTTATTATGAATAAATATAATACAAGATATTAATTATATTTTTTTTTGAAAGGATATTAATTATGTTGATTAATAAATATACATAGTTGATGTATAAGTCGAAATTTATATGTGTATATTGATACACATGTATTTTGCAAATTAATTAATCATAATATTATATTAATTAAAGAATATTTCAGAAGCCAATTTATGGCTAAAGGTGGCGCCAATATTGGTGTATAAAGATACACTTAGATTGTGCAATTTAATTAATGGTATTACCATATATTAATATAAGATATTAATATATAAATATATATGGTCACATACGTGACATGCATTTAGATTGTGCATGTGCACATTTGTTTCCAATATATATATATACTAGTAGGAAACCCGTGCGATGCACGGAGAACGTTAGATTTAAAAAGTAAACATCGAAGGAAAATAATATGTTATGAAAAAATGTCGTGTTTAAACAAACTAACATATAAAAAATGATTTTATCCATAAATCATAGAATAAATTTAATTTGTGCAATAATGGAAAAAAATAAAAAAGAAGTCTAATCTATGTGGTGAGGGATATGGTTTTAGAAATTCGCATAAGTCAAGGATATATATGGTGCCTGTAGAAAAAAATATATATATAAAAAATAAAAAATAAAAAATAAAAACCTTAGCAAAAATATCATAAAACAACTAAATATCCTAAATTTACACCAAATGCAAACAAAAACAAATATGCATTGGACTCAAAGTGAAACATGGCTAGGGAGGCAGTAATCAAAAACCAGTCTTGCTGATACAATATCACCACACTTGCTGTACATATCAATCAAAGCACAGCCAACATATGCTGTTTCCTCTCCCATCAAGTTAAAACCATAACAATTTTCAGCCAAAGTCAGAAATAGACAGTGCAGTTGCTTCCCTACTTCAAGCAAAGAAAGCTTTGAGCATGCTACTAAAAGTGCAACGATAACGTTACGGTCCCGATGAAAGAGCTTCACTCCTATGTTGACAGAAAGTACACTCTTCAAAGCTTTGTTATACACATGATTAGAAACATATCCTCTAATCTTTATAAGATTCCGAAGTGCCTCATCACCTCTAATACCGTCGAAAGCTTTTTCAGCACACCTAACTTCACCACAGCAGAAATACATGTTAGCTATTAAGTTTAAACAATCTAATTCAAACCCACTGGATATAGCATACCTCTGAACTTGCTTTCCCAAAACTAAATCCTGCACATTGGCACAACATGATAAAATAGTGGCGACTGTGTATTCATCGGGCAAGAAAAAGTCGCAGTCTTTCATCCTTGAAAACAATTCCAACCCGTTCCTTTCCATCCCATTTTGAATAAAACCAGAAATCATAGCATTCCAAGTAACCATATTTCTAACCCCCATTTCATCAAACACCTTAACTGCAGAGTGCACGACTCCACATTTCGAATACATATCAACAAACCCGGTCCCAACGAACACATCTTCATGCAATGCTCCACATTTTATCACGTGGGCGTGAAGTGTTTCGCCTGAATCGAGCTGTTCCGGTATAGAAGCATAGGAGTGATGTAAATATAGGGATTCGAGATGATGACGAAAACTCTTTCAGGTGCAACAAATTTAGCACCAAAATCAGGGCCTTCAGGCCACAGCCACGGAATTCTTATGGAAGATTTAGAAAAATGCAATCATGGAAGTAATGGAAAGTGGGCCCAAAGTTTAGAGATCTTGACCTTTCAAACACAGGAATGACAGAAGCAGCAGTTCAATTGCTTTTGTGAAAGCTTCATTATTGTTCCTGCTAACTCGTAATATATATATAAATCAACAAAATGTGATATTCCCAGACAAATACCAATTCATTGAATTTCAGAAATACGCTCCATCTGTACTACTAAGCAATTCAATTGCTTTTGTGAAAGCTTCATTATTGTTCCTGCTAACTCGTAAAATATATATATAAATCAACAAAATGTGATATTCCCAGACAAATACCAATTCATTGAATTTCAGAAATACGCTCCATCTCTACTACAAAGCAAATCACCTCAATTGACAATAACAATATAACGTTCGAGGGCAGTTTTAACTCAAATGATGAAAAGATAGAATCGTATGCTGAAAATTCAGAGCATCCCTGCAACCCTATAATAACATTTCATTAGCATTATGAAATACAACATAATCCCCTAGATTCAGCAAGAACATTTTCCTGCACAAATTAAAAAAATCATATCATGTGGCATAAGCAACAATGACAATATAACATTGTAACAAACAGCCAGCTCATTCACATACAACATCATTTGAAACAAAGAGAAAGGCATACTGTGTTCGAGGGCATTTTCAACTCAAATGATGAAAAGATACAATCGTATGCTGAAAATTCAGAGCATCCCTTCAACCCGCTAACAATTTAATTTAATTGATCATCTATAATGTTTTGATCAGACAAAAAAAAAACACTTTCAAGTCTAAGAAGCATACAACTTTCTGCAATTGAAAACAAAGAGAAGTATGAAAACTTACGGTTCTTAATCTTAATATTGAAAAAAAAAACAACAATGACTCACCAATTTTGCCTTGAATGCGAGCCATGTACACTAATCTCTATCATTGTCTTGTGAACGCAATGGAGCAACAAAAATCACCTAAGACCGGAGCAAATAATATTAATTTCCTGCAGAAAGAAAAATGAAACAGCGAAATCGTATTCCACACAATTGTTTGTCCCACGTCTTCAGTTGGTTTTCCCTCAATCCAAAACCCCCACTTTCCAGAAAAACCTCCTCCTCCCACGTCTCCCTCCTACAATCAGTTGGTTTTCCCTCAAACCAAAACCCCCACTTTCCAGAAAAACCTCCTCCTCCCACGTCTCCCTCCTACAATCGATTTATTCTCTACAAAAGCTCAGTGTTCTATATATCCATAAAGATATTTCTTATTGTTGTTTCGATTTCTGATAAAATCAATTTTGTGAATCAGGTATGCAAATAACCAAATTTTGCTGGTCGATTTCAAATTTACATCTTTCTTGGCTAAATGCCCGGATATATAGACCATACAAAATTGTGTATGTGAACCCGAGTTTTCTTCAAAATCAAAAAATTGTAGAACAGTGCAATGGAGCAACAATCAAAAAACAGAGAAAAATTCAAATTGAAGCCAAAACACAATACTAAAGCGATGGAAGCTTGATGAGAACATAATATTTTGGTGAATTGAGATGTTAATTTTGAACAGAACATAATATTTTCAAACCGATGGAAGCTTGGAAACTCCGAACCTGAACATGATTCAACTGCTGGGCTTCCTCAGTAATATATATACACTTGAAATTAAGAAGCCTTCAGCAATTTCCGCATAACAACTCGACCCTAGAAAAGCTGAATGCAAATTGAAGCCAAAACACAATACTAAAGCCATGGAAGCATGATGAGAACATAATAGTTTGGTGTTTTGAGAATTGGGTTAGAAGAGATTTGGAAGTTACCGGGAGGTTTTGAAGGAGTGGGGAGATTGAGAGGGAGTGCGGGGGGAGTTGGAGGATTGGGATAAAGACGGGGGAGTTACCGGAAGGATAAAGACGGGGGAGAGGTGGGACGGTCTTTTTTTTTTTGGCTGAAAGCATGTCAAGAGCCGGGTTTGGGTCGGGTCAATTTGAAAATACGGGTCAAATTGACGGTTTTTCGATTGAAAATATAATATAAGATATATATATATATATATATGATATATCCACATGTGTAAATTGATTTATGGTAATAAGATAAATATAGTCAATATAAGATATTGACAATATATTGAAAATATTTAATATAGGATATTAAATTAAATGAGATAAATCAATCTAAGAGATTTTCCTTATTTTATTAGGAAAATGTTTTCTTTCTCCTTACTCAACACAAGACTTAATCCCCAAGGATTTTTGGGGGCTTGGGCGCCACATCTCCTTTAAATAGGAGGGGTTGGCTAGCTCTTTCGTACACCATTATTCCAAGAGCTAATTGTTCTTGAGAAAAATAGAGAGCTATTTTGTGAGAGTATTGTGAGAAGGAAAAGGTTGACCTAGCAGTCGAGTTTTTCTAATAGCAATCCGGGGAGGATTCCGGCAAGGCGCTCGTGTGGATAACTGATAGAGGCCGGACGCTTGGACGGCTTAGGCGCATCTACTTCTACCGGACGGTCAAAGCTTCGATCTATATAGATCAGAAAGGTATAATCTTGGTCCTCCTCTCATATGTTTATCGCTTAACCGAAGTCGATCATTGGATCGGAAATCAATTTTTATTTTCCGCTGCGCTACTCGTTTGATTTCCTAACAGTTTGCCCTTACGGGCAAGTGGGAGATTGTTGGAAGTAGCGCCCGAAAGATAATTTATGTACTTGTTTTTATAATTAATAAATGACAGACTTTTTTCATCTTATTATTTGCTATGTGCTTATATTTAATACACTACTGAAAACCCCAAGTCGTATCATATGTAGCCATATAACTTAGTGTGTGTCACACATGAGGATTGAAGTTTATGGTGATACACTTGAACTATTAGTCCGTGGTGAATTTAATCAAGGTATGGGGTCTATTGATTAAACCACCATTAATGCGCCCAGAACACTTTATGGTGTGACCGTCTTATCCGGACCGTCGATATTGGTTATCTAAGTGGGGAATTTATATATGATGTAGTCATATAGGACATGACCGATTTAATCTGAATTTCTCATATAATTCCGTGATTGAGAAATCTTGTTACAACCTTAGTTTGAGAACACTGAGATTATCGCAATTACTGGCAATAAATGTGATATATTCACATTATTCACATTTTTTAAAGTGTAGCATATTTATGTGTGACATAAAGTACTTTAGCTCAATCACATTTAAAGACTGTGATCTATTATAGTGGTTATTGTAGGATGTAATATCACCGGATGGATCATAGATCCACCCGATTACGCAGCGGAAAGTACAAGATCTAGATCTAAACAATCAAAATACATGAATAATAAATCTAACCTACGAGGGGGGTTAGATTACCAACCTTTTTATGGTGCAAAAACGCCAAGTACAATCTTCAATCCTAGATCCAAGCTAGATGAGATGCCACAGTCTTCCAACGTGTGTCTCCAAGCACCACCAGGTGGATGGTGTTTCTGTAAGGTGTAGTGCCCGAAAGACAATTATATAATTGTTTTAGGACGGAATTAGTAATTCATCTTATTATATGCATGTATGCTTATAATTAAGACACTGTTGAAAACCCTAAGTACCTCGTTTATGTAATCACATAACTCAGTGTATGGCTATACACACGAGGATTGAGTTAGTGAGATTGACTTAAAGTTAACTTAGTCCGTAGCGTTTATTAATCTGAGTATGGGTCTCTTGATTAATTTGCTAATAATGCGCCCAGAACACTTTAGGTGTGACAGTCTTATCCGGACTTTCGGTAACATGGTACCTAATGGGGCATTTATATATGATGATAATCATATAGGGCCGGACCGATTTGATTTGAGTTCTCGATATAATTCCGTAATCGAGAAGTCTTATCGAATCACAAGATGATCATATATGGATTAATCTTAATCCTGAGGTGATCACAGTCGACTGCTTAGACTAGGGTAGAGTTTGATGTGTTAGTAAGGATCACTTCGCAGTATGTGGTCCAACACTTCTCGTTGGCTCTATTATGGGATGAGTGAGTAGTCTGTGCTATCACAGATATGGAATACATTCCTTCCCTCGGGAAGTAGACAGACCGTTCCCTTATTTGTTGACCCTAGAAACTGATCGATCGGCCGAGTTCATATTATATTGGATATGAACTAATTGATCACTAGGGGGTTAATGGTAAATGAGGATAATATGTTTCGAGAAGGGTTTACGGAAATATCCCGAATCGAAGTGAACAGTCTATGGAGGATTTATCCGTATGTAATGATTATATCAGTGGACGCTTTCGACTCATAAATTGAGTGTAAGTTATCTATATTCGATAGAGTTCAGTTTCAGGTTTATGGTGGTGTAATCCCGAAATTAATAGGTTGGATATAATTATTCTGTCTGATGAATAATTTTTATTCGATTTATTGTAGCTATTGAATATGGGTCCATGGTCCCCGACGTGGCTCCTAAAATAGCATAATTAGTTTTCTCATCGTTTCACCTCAATTATAATTAAATAGTTGGATTGGACTATTTAATTTGATATGTGGATTAATTGTTTAGTTGGACTAAATAATTAAATACACGGAAAAGAAATTTTTCGTGGACTCGGCCCAAATAAGTGTGTTGACCTTTTGACCTCATTGGTCAAATATAGAAAAATGCGTGGACCTTAATTGTTTAATAAGTGGGGCGCATGTTTTTATTATTTAGTTATCAAAGAATTAGTTTTCTTGGATAATTATTTAATGTGTGATTTATCTTTTATTTGTTAATTGATAATTCATGGAATATTAGTTAATAATATGATTTATCCTAATTTGTTTGGGATAATTATTTTATTTATCTTTTATTTGGAAAAAGGATTAATGTAATAATTATCTCTTAATTATTTAATCCTTGGAGGTTAAGTTTTACTCTCCTATATAAAGAGAGTTCTTCCAAGCCTTTTGACACACACATTAAACACGCCATTTATTGTAAGAATATAGCTTGGAATTTTAGGCTATAGTTCTTTGGGTTTCGAGTTGGAATAATCTTCAGGATTATTCCGGTAGCATATCAAGGAGGTCCGGCGGCGGGAAACACCATCCACCTGGTATTGCTGGGAGACACACGTTGGAAGGCTGTGGCTTCTCAACTTGCATGGATACTACTTTTGTTCTTGGAGTTAAGCACCATAAAAAGGTAAAAATCCAAACTTCCTTGTAGTTTGATCTTTAATTTATGTTCTTTGTTTCGTTTAGATCTAGATCCGATACTTCCGCTGCGTAATCGGGTCAATCTATGATTGATCCGACGATATTACATCTAACAGTTTCAAGCCACCGGACCTCCCCGATATGCTACCTTAGAAAAACCCGAAGTTTTCCTAAAACTCAAACCCAAGTACTTAGGCCTAAAATTCTAAGCCTAATACTTCTCAAGTATTTCGAAATTTGTGATATGTGATTTGGCTTGGGAGAACTCTCTTTATATAGGAGAGAAATCCTTGTCCTCCAAGGATTTATTTAATTAATACAAAATCAATCAAATTAATCATTTTCCTTAAAAAGATAAATCTAGAATATTCCCCAATTAATAAGGATATATAAAAGATTTTCTTTTCCTTAAATTATTTAACCAATAAATAATTTAATCACATGTCTTATTATTTATCAAGAAAACTAATTTCCCAATAATAATATACTACAATTTTCGGCCAAACCCTAAGGGAATAGGGCCACACGAAATTTCCATCACATTGGGTCGAGTCCACGAAAATTTCTTTTCCATGTATTTAATTATCTAATCCAACTAAACAATTAATCCACGTATCAATTAAATAGTTCAATCCCACTATTTAATAATAATTGAGGTGAAGCGACAAGAAAACGTATATGCTATATTAAGAGCCACGTCGGGACCATGGACTCATATTCAGTAGCTACAATAAATTAAATAAAATTATTCGTCAGACCGAACAATTATATTCAATCTATTAATTCCGGGATTACTTTACCATAAACCCGAAACTGAACTCTGCCGAATATAGATAACTTACACTCAACTTTGAATCGATAAGCGTCCACTGATATAATCATTACATACGGATAAATCCTCCATAGACTGTTCGTTACGATTCGGTATATTTCCGTAAACCCTTCTCGAAACATCTTATCCTTATTTACCATTGACCCCTAGTGACCAAATAGTTCATAACTAATATAATATGAACTGCGCGCATCGGTCAGTTTCTAGGATTAACAAATAAGGGAACTGTCTGTCTACTTCCCGAGAGAATGAATGGATTCCATATCTGTGATAGCACAGACTACTCACTCATTCCAGAATAGAGCCAACGAGAAGTGTCGGACCACATACTACGAAGTGATCCTTACTAACACATCAAACCCTACCCAAGTCTAAGCAGTTGTCTGTGATCACCTCAGGATTGAGATTAATCCATATATGATCATATTGTGATTCGATAAGACTTCTCGATCACGGAATTATATCGAGAACTCAAATCAAATCGGTCCAGCCCTATATGATTAATTATCATCATATATAAATGCCCCACTAGGTACCCTATTACCGACAGTCCGGATAAGACTGTCACGCCTGATGATACAAATTATATCGCCCCCATTTAGTCTCGGAAGCAGCCTGAGGAGGTTCTACGACTACATCTTCGACGACGTCGAATGGTATTAAAATCAAGGCCGCCGCCAACGTCCCTTCCTAGAGCTTCGTCTGAGCTAGGGGGCCGGTGGACGACCATGGACACAAGGTTCTCTAAGGGCCGCACAAGACTTGAGAAGAAAACGGGGGCGATGGCCAGACAACGAAGCTGGCGACCTTGACGACCACAAAGGGTCGCCGCCTGGATATTATAACCACTTGCTGTTAGATATTTAGTATTTGCTTAGCTATTAAGACTAGTGACTAAGCTGCTTCGCACCGCCAGTCTTTTACTTCACCCCTAAGTCTAATCTTCCTATAAAAGGAAGTCTTGTGTAACCTAATCAGATATATTCTAATACACAAAAAACAGGCCAAAGCTCTGTAAAAGCAAACTCATCTCACCATCCTCCTCGCGCTGCCGCCTATCTCTGGCTAATATACGAACAAACTACTCACAAACAAGCCAGATATCCACAGCACAAACACCGCAATGCCATCGTGACGATTTTTGCATCGTCAGTTGGCTCCGTTACCGGGAAGCCTCGCAACAACTTGCTCACAATTCCAGGCGTGAGGATCATCGAAGAGTGGTAACACACGGCGGATCGAAGGAATCTCACCTCCGCCAGTCAGGAAACGTCCGGCTATATTCATTCATCCAAGTTGCGTTCCAGAAAGAGGTAATCTTACAAAGAAAAACCCTCAAAACTGCCTTTGCTTCCTTCCCCCCAGAAAAGGGAACCGTCAAGGGACAATCTTTTCTACCTCAAAAGCATATACCCAGAAAAACCCTCATCTAAACGAAACACTCCTGAAAAATCACACTTTTCCGGGGTTATTACACACAAATCATCACCACTCTTCCCCGGAAATTCACTACAACAATGACAGGAAGTAAAGGACATCTGACTCCCAAAACCCCTGCAAAGGGGGGCATGCAACATCAGGCTCGTGGAGAGGGAGTAGGAGAAACACTTGACAATCTCCCCACAGAAGGAGAAAGGTCGCAACGAGGGGTCCTATCACCTAGCGACGCCCGGAATGTCATTAACCAAAAGGCTAGGTCAAAGGAGGCCAACACTGCGTTAGATGGGGCTCGCAAAGAGAAAGCAAGGTCACAACAGAGTCAAAGGTCAACCCCCAAAACAAGACCAGGCTCCCTGGAGGATCCTGAGATCGCGGAGATGAGGGAATATGCGAGGTATGCGGAAACTATATACTTAACTAACTCTCGCCTAGTAGCGAAGGGCCAGGCCCCGATGGCGATACGACCCCCGAATCCTCCTAGAAATGAAACTACTCCCGCGGCCATTAACAAAGGTCGCCAGAGTCAGATCCATGAGATCGAGATGGAGGAGAGTGTGCATTCGTCGGGTCGAAAGGGATTGAGGAAAGAAATTGCGCAAAACTCAGTACTTCCAGATCGCGACTATTAGAGAGGAAAGACACTTGAAAAATGATCAGCTTTCAAAAGGTTGGGTGAGAAGGACAAGGCCTCGGCCCCAAGTCGTCTCAGCCTTCCAGGGGGAGGAATACCCCCCCGACCAGATAGGAGCGCACAGGACGCTCGCGTAATAATAAGGGAGAAAAGAGCTCGCCAGGAGGGATCGCAAGACTATGGGGAATCAGAACGCGGGCAGGAACGAGCTGATAAACAGGCACTGTCGCGACCCAGGTTCGACTCTGCCTTGGCAGAACAAATGGAAATAATGAAAAATGAGATCGCGGAGTTGAAAAAGTCAAGGCCAGTCGAGAGGGCCGCACCGGTCTCAGGAATCGACGTGCTCGCTAGAAGAATCACAGAGACATTACCTGCCAGCAATGAAAAGGTTAGCTACCCCAGCTATAATTACTACAATGGTAACTCTTGTCCGAACGACTGGCTCACCACTTTCCAGGGTCGCATCACATTAGCAACTCAAAATAAGTCCGCCTGGTGCATCGCTTTAGTCGGTAGCATGCGAGGATGTGGTGCGTCTGAATCTGCGGGCTTCCCGCGCTCGATTAAAAGTTGGGAGGACCTATCGGAAAAATTCATCAAAGAATTTGAATCGGCAAGCAGACCTAAGAAAACCATAGAGGACCTATATGAGGTTCGCATGGGAGGACATGAGTCTGGAAAAGAATATTATGAGCGGTTCATCAGAATATACGATCAGACAAGAAATATTCCGGATGACGCAGTTATAACATGTTTTCTCACAGGGATCGCCAAGGGTCCGATGAAGACGGAATTTAACCTACGGCCCCCCAAAGCGGGTCTCAGGGAAATGCTGGAAAGGGCCCGGATGATGGGAGTCAGCGAAGCGCCACCCTCTGGGAAATCCAAACCCAAAACAGAGCAACCTCCACATAAAGAGGATCGCACGGAGGATCGTAAGAGGGAAAAGGGGCGAGATGCTAGCCACGATCGCGAGGTAAAGAAACCATACAAGTTCAGCGAGGATAACTTTACCCCGCTCAACACAAAAGCATCCCAGATACTGTTCGAGATTCGCGAACATTTCGACAAACCCAAGCCCATGAGGGGCGATCCCGACAGTCGCGATAAATCGAAATACTGTGACTATCACAAAGATCACGGTCACGTCACAGATGAATGCTTCACATTGAGGCGAGAAATAGAGAGATTGATCCGCGAAGGACCAGCGACTAAGTATAAATGAGACGGGAATACCGGTTCTGGACAGGGTCGCCAACCCCGCGTCTATCAGAGGGAAGTTCAAGTTATCCATGGGAATATTCCCAGCAACAACCAGCTGAAATCCCAAATACATCAAATCAATACGCGCGGCTTTGAAAAATAGGTAGTGCTGGGGGAAAACGAGAAAGGAATCATGCTCACTAAAAGTGAGCTGACCACGGTCGACGGTCCCATGGAAATACCCCTCATTCTCAAAGTCGGGGTGAACGACAAGCATGGCGTCAACAGAGTAATGGTCGACACTGGGGCTGGCCGTGACGTCATCTATTTCGACTGTTTAAAACAGATCGGATTCGGTGAGGCCAAGCTGAAACCTTACCTTGGGGTGCTCGAGGGCTTTACCAATGATACGGTACGGGTCAAGGGCACCATCGACCTCAACATCACTCTTGGCGATTACGAACCCTGCCGAACCGAGGTAGTCACTTTCCTAGTTATTGATCTCCCCTCGTACTACAACATGACTTTGGGGATTCCAGCTATGAGGAAATTTCAAATGGTGGCGTCTGTTCCTCACCAAAGAGTCAAATTCAACGTAGGGGACGAAATTGGGGTCCCCATCAGCCGACCCGGATTTTTCCTCGAATACATGACCAAGAATAGGGTCGACTCCAAGCGACCCAGAGTAGAGGGTTTTAATATGGCCGCAGATCAGATCGCCACGGTCCAGGAGGTTCCCGAGGAAACAGTAGAGGTCGAAACATTACAGATCCGGGACGAGCCGGATTTCGTCACGGAGGACGAGCTGGTCAAAGTTATTATAAATAACAAGCACCCTGATCAGAAGATCAAAATAGGGTCGCAGACCACCGAGAAAGAAAGGGAAGAGCTTATCGAGCTTCTAAAAACAAACTCAGACGCCTTCGCCTGGGAAGTGACAGATATGAGAGGTGTAGATTCTGAGATTGCTTTGCACTATCTAAGTGCCGACCCCAACTTCAGGCCGATCCAACAAAGAGCGCGTCAATTCTCTACAGAAAAGGAGGTTGCAATAAAGAATGAGGTCGAAAAGCTTTTAACAGCCGGCATTATCAAAGAGCTGCAGTACCCTACCTGGTTGGCAAACGTGGTAATGGTGAAGAAACACAATGGCAAGTGGCGGATGTGCGTCGACTTCACCGACCTAAACAAAGCCTGCCCCAAAGATCCCTACGCACTGCCCCGAATTGACAAAATGGTCGATGGAATTGCAGGTTTTGAAACGCTGAGTTTTCTAGACGCTTATTCAGGCTATCACCAAGTGAAGATGGCTGACGAAGACAAGGAGCTGACGGCCTTCAGGGCCGCCGGCGGACTATATTACTACGAAATGATGCCGTTTGGTCTAAAGAGCGCAGGTTCAACGTATCGAAGGATGGTGAACAAAGTTTTTAGCACACAAATAGGCAAAAACATGGAGGCTTACATCGACGATATGGTCGTGAAATCAAGTCGCCAGGATCATCTGATGGATCTTCGCGAAACCTTTGCAAACGTAAAAAGTCACTTGATGAAGTTAAACCCCGCCAAATGCACTTTTGGGGTCCAGGCAGGGAAATTTTTGGGCTTCATGGTAAGTCAAAGGGGGATCGAAGCAAACCCAGAGAAAATTGAAGCACTAATAAGCATGGGCGAGCCAACCAACATTAAGGAGGTACAAAGGCTGAATGGGAGAGTCATAGCCCTGGGAAGGTTTATATCAAAATCCGCCGAGAAAAGCTTACCCTTCTTCAAAATTTTGAAGGGAAATAAAACCTTTTTATGGACCAAGGAATGCTTGTCACGGATTTTATCAACACAAAATAAACAAGTAATAATCCGGTTAACCTCAAGTATAAGGATCGTAGTATGGAGGCTAATGCCGGGTCGATCTTACGGGGAACTAAACGAATGTGAATCCTAGTTTTTGCTTTAAACTAACTATGTCACGAATCTAACCTAAACAAATATGCAGAAAAAGTAACTAGACAGAGGATTGCTCCAATGCTAGGCAAGATTGAAAGCGATAAAAACTAAACTAAAGTGCAGGAAAAGTAAAACTAAAGCTAAGCAATTCAAGTTTAAAGGATTAAAATCAATTTATAACGAACGAACAAGCAATTGATCCACCTATCCTATCAACATTCAATTCTAACTCGGATTAATTCGTGATTTCTACTCAAGTCGTGATTCACCTAATCAAAGGCATAAACTCCTACTCTCGTAGACAAGTTCGTTTTCTAATCTTTTATCTTTCGATGTTAAAGATTACGTCTTTCTAACCTAGGCGTGAAATCTTTCAATTTCTAATCTAGAGATTCAATCTAATAACTTTCGTTGTGATTAGATTAAAGGTCTAAACTTTTATCATGGTGTTCTAAGGTTAACATGACTTTCATCAAGCAAACAATAAACAAAAGCACGGATCTTTCGATATAGCATGCAATCAACATATAAAAACATGATAAAAGTAACAACTTTAATAGATACTCACAAAATAATCACGAACTAGAGATCAAATCGTTGAAATGGACGGCTTCACAACGCTGTTCAAGGAGGATTTAGCCTCCTAGCATCCTTATGCAAACTCGAATTGATGGAATAAAGAACATAAATCTAACTATCTAATCTAGATGTTTTATTGCATAAAACTGGAAAATAAAGGAGTAAAAACGCAGCCAAGCCGCTCCCTAGGGTTAGGGATCGAATTGTATGTTTAGGGTTTGGTAAAACGCGCTATTTATAGATTTTTAGGTCGGTTTCGCTGAGTCGGTGCCGTGGGCGCCCGTCCACTATCTTGGACGCCGTCCAGCCTCTATGAACGGAGAATGAACGCTCGCTCGTAACGCGCGTCTGAACTCTCTCGAATGTAAAAAATACGATTACGACGCCGCTTCACTTTTATGGACGCCCGTCCACTACTCAGCTCCAGTATTTTGCTCATAACTTCACTTCTAGGGCTCCAAATGAGGTGATTCAACATGCGTTGGAAAGCTATTTCAATCCTCTACAACTTTCATCAAGACAACTTTCCTGAAAGTGCCTACAAGTGTGGACAAAATCCCCATGAAGTGCCTGGTTCCGGTTTCTTCAATGATTCTTCACTTAAACATCTTCCAACTCTTCCATCTTCATGTGATCATCGTTTAAGCTCCTTACTCATCATGAAAACGTATCTACCAACATGATAGAAACATGCAAAATGTAACATCATACGAATAAACATAAAACACCGATAAAATCACGTAAATATCTCGATTTTGCATTTAAACACATTTAAAACTCGTTTACTCAATAATTCGATAAAACCAACACTTTTCTATAAAAAGTACTAAAATACCAAGGATATTGTTATGGGAATAACGTCATATAAATCATAAATTTCACCCTTAACAACTCCCCACACTTAAACTTTGCTCGTCCCGAGCAAAACAAAACAAGATAAAGGCTCGGAAAGAATATAGACATCTCAACACATATACCATATAGTCAATAAATTAGAAGTTCACCGTCGTGTGTGTGCATAGCCATAGAGAACTTCCACTAAATCCAAACTTGAGGAACTCAAAGTAAAACTAGTTAATACCCCCTCATAGAATAGTAATAAATGACACTCATAAGGTGCACCTACAAACGCGTGACATATCCCGAAAAGAATGATCGAATATATCTAGGGCCTTTCTACGAAATACTCGGAGGATACTCCTACAAAGATATCTATCGGTTTATACTGGGGATAAGATTAACGAACACTAAGCCTTATATTCAATTTCGTACCGATTCTTTAGTTGATTTAACTATTTCACTTTAAACACACATTAGAAGAAGCTATTGCCCTCATAGCAGAATAGGACATTTCGAGATAATACCCTACCTTACTCCAATCATAAGGCAGCTTTTTCTAACTGTCGTGAGCTTTTAGTCATCATAGTGGTATAGGACATACGTGGTATACCCTACCTCACTCAAATCATCGACTAGCTTTCGACACACACGAATAATTTCATATTAATTCAACTTTTTCAATTGGACAATAGTTACGTGTACTTATCACATTCAAAGTTCTAGATATTCACAGTATAGCATACTCGGAACTAAATACAAACTATCATAAATCTCACGATATGCACGTAGCACTAAGCACATGACTTATAAGAAAATCAAAAACTACTAATCCAAAACGGGGTATAACTTTATAAAAATAGCTCATCATTCACTATGGCTCGTGAAAAATAATTCTTGGTGAAACAACTAACTCACTAAAAATATGGTATACAGCATCAATGACTATAACAAACCGAACAAAAACATGCATTGCCTACTCGGGACAAAACAAAAATTTTGAAAATTTAGCATCATTTTAGCATAGAAAATAATATCATGTATTAACCAAATGGTCGATACATATCGACTAATCCCCTCCCCCACACTTAAATAACAACATGTCCTCATGTTGTGCAGAAAATAAAAGGAAAAGAAAAATTAGCTGTTCGTATGTCGAAAGAGGCAATTCTGGAAATGGTCCGGAGCCAGGTCCAAAATGTTGAGGAAATCAGAGATCGTGGACCATCCACCGGAAAACCGACTTCATCTCAAACTCACAAACGCTACCGAAAATACCACTGCACACTTGAAAAGCAAAGAAATACCTCGGGGATACAAGGGATTAAACCATATCGCATAAAAAGTGATTGAGATAAAGATAAGAGGAAATCGTAAGCAAAACAACACTTCGACCCTTTATAAGCCTAGGGCGGTCGATCGACAAAAACAACACAATCCTAATAATATTAAAACAACTAGAACAAGGAAAAATAACTAAAGAAAGAAACTAATATAATAAGGGATATCTAGGATGCCTCCTAGTAGCGCTAATGGTTATTGTCGTTAGCTCGACACATTTGAAGCTCACCTGGATCGGGCCATTTAACCTTTCTCGCCACCCACTACCTCGTGTAAGCTTTGGTCAGTAGTGTGGCCGCAGAAACAGCACTTAACGCATGGGGTTAAATCTTTGAAAGCTCTCCATACCTTTTTAAGTTTCCCCATGGTTGTGTTCTTTCTCCTCCGACTCCGCTGATGACGTTTAAGTTGTCGCTCCCTCTCAAACTCTTCCATATCAGCACTACCTGCTAGAACATCTTCAGATTTAACACAACCGTCATCCTCAGAAAACAAATCGGGTGAAAACTCGTCAAAGTGGTTGACTTCGGAAGTCCCACACCCGAGGATTTCGAGGAATTTTACAATCAAAGGCTTTTCTTTATGTTCACCTATATAGTGCTTGCACCTCTGACCATTAACTCGGAACGGTTGATCACCATAACCTCGTAATTCTAGCACACCTCCAGGAATGATTTGGAGAATCTCGAAAGGACCGGACCAACGTGTCCTCAACTTGCCAGGAAACAAATGCAACCTGGAATTGTAGAGTAACACTTGCTCACCGACCTTGAATTCTCTCTTCTTTATCTTGGCATCGTGGAGGAGTTTCATCTTCTCCTTACTAATCCTGGCGCTTTCGTAAGCTTGGAGTCTGAATTCATCCACCATGCAAGCTGCTGCAGGCGGTGTTTGCCACAGGATTGGGAATCGAAGTTAAGAAACTTCGTAGCCCAGTACGCTCTGTGCTCTAACTCGACTGGCAGATGGCATGGCTTACCGTAGACCATTTGATATGGCGATGTACCCATAGGGGTCTTATAGGTAGTCCTATATGCCCAAAGTACATCGTCCAACTTCAGACTCCAGTCTTTTCTATGACTATTCACCGTCTTCTCCAGGATTTTCTTAAGACTCTGGTTGCTTCGCTCAACCTGACCACTAGTCATCGGATGATATGGTGTGCCAGTTTTATGGCGAACGCCATACTTCTCGAGGACTTTTTCCAAAGGTCGGTTGCAAAAGTGTGTCCCTTCATCACTGATCAAGGCACGTGGACATCCAAACCTCACAAAGATGTTCTTCTTCAGAAATTTCATGACCGTTTTATGATCATTGTGAGGAGTGGCTTGAGCCTCCACCCATTTCGAAACATAGTCAACGCAGACTAAGATGTATTTGTTGCCACAAGATGATGGGAATGGTCCCATAAAATCGATGCCCCAAACATCAAAGACTTCGCATTCAAGGATGGGTTTCAAAGGCATGTCAAATCGCCTTGTCAAAGCTCCGGTTCTTTGACAACGATCACAAGCTTTACTGACGAAAGCTTCGTATCTCAGAAAGATCGTTGGCCAATAAAACCGGATTGAAAGATCTTTGCAATCTGTTTTCCAAGGACCAAAGTGACCACCGTGGGTCCACTATGGCATTGCTCGATTATATCGCGTTGCTCGATTCGGGAACACACCTCCTCAAAAAACCATCTTTGCAAATCTTGAAAAGGTAAGGTTCATCCCAAACGAAATATTTCATATCGAGAAGAACTTTTCTTCTCTTGATAAGACATTTCGAGATCAAGGTATTTGGCATGAAGGTAGTTCACAATGGAGGAGTACCAAGGAACATAAGGAGAACGGCCATCGATCAACATGATGTTTTCTAGAGGAAAGTAAAGATCTATATCTTCGTGATCACCCTTTTCCTCACTTGTCATCCTAGAAACATGATCCGCCACAACGTTCTCACGCCTCTTCTTATCTTTGATTTGAACGTCAAACTCTTGGAGGGTCGGATCCAACGCAGCGCGCGGTTTAGCTTCCTTTTTGGTCATGAGATACCGCAGCAGCGGCGTGGTCACCCCACACAATCACTTGAGCACCCAAAGAAGTAACTACGAAACTTATCCATAGCAAAGACTACGGCTAATAATTCCTTTTCAGTTGTCGTGTAGTTAACTTGAGAAGGATTCAGTGTGTGACTGGCATAATAGATAGGCTGGAATTTTCCATTAAGCTTTTGCCCTAAAACTGCACCAACAGCATAGTTGGATGCATCGCACATAAGCTCAAAGGGCAAGTTCCAGTCAGGTGAAATAAGAATTGGAGCGGATATTAACCGATTCTTGAGCTCCTCAAACGCGTGCTTGCAACTATCATCAAAATCAAAAGTAACGTCTTCTTTTAGTAAGGTAGACAGGGGCTTGGCAATCTTTGAAAAGTCCTGGATGAACCTCCTATAGAAGCCGACATGTCCGAGAAAACTTCGGACTTCCCGAACATTCTTAGGATAACTCATCTTCTCAATAGCTTCTACCTTGGCCCTATCTACTTCTATACCTTTGGCGGACACTTTGTGGCCAAGAACTATGCCTTCATCTACCATGAAATGGCATTTTTCCCAATTGAGCACTAAGTCCTTTTCCGCACATCTAGACAACACCTGATCAAGATTATCGAGGCAATCATCGAAGGAGTGACCAAAGACCGAGAAGTCATCCATAAAAATCTCCATGCACTTTTCAACTAGCCCGTCAAAGATTGCCATCATACACCTTTGAAAGGTGGCTGGGGCATTACAGAGACCAAATGGCATCCGCTGTGGCGAATGTACCATAGGGGCGGTGAAAGTGGTCTTCTCTTGGTCAACAGGATCGATGGGTATCTCGGAAAGTATCCTCGAATATCCATCCAGAAGCGAGAGAATCGTGCCCCCCGCCAGACGCTCAAGCATCCGGTCAATGAATGGAAGGGAAAATGATCTTTCAGTGTGACCTCATTGAGCTTTCTATAGTCAATACAGACCCTATAGCCTGTAACGAGCCTCAATGCTATCTCCTCTCCCTTCTCATTTTTCTCAATCGTAATTCCACCTTTTTTGGGAACTACTTGAGTCGGGGAAACCCATTCACTGTCAGCAATGGCGTAAATGATACCCATATCTAGAAGTTTAATGATCTCCTTCTTGACTACCTCTTGCATGTGAGGGTTGAGCCTTCTCTGAGGCTGTCTAACTCGTTTTGCACCCTCCTCAGTCTTGATCTTGTGCATACAGATGTCGGGAGATATCCCTCGGATATCTCCCACCTGCCATCCAAAGGCTTTTTCATTTTTGCGCAAGACGTTTAACAGTTTAAGCTCTTCTATACGAGATAGCTTGGCAGAGATGATCAAAGGAAGCTTGTCACCTTCTCTTAAAAACACATACTTAAGATGTTTAGGTAACGGCTTCATGCACCAAATCTACGGGAGGATCCTCTGGACTTGATTTAAGATCGCCACTCTTCAACTCAACATCGCCGAGCTTACTTAGTGGTCCCATCGCCAAGGCTTCTTCTCTTAGCTCATCCTCAAAATCACCGCTAACTCGGTCTAGATTGACCACACCATGATTATTCGATTATCGATCAATCGCTCATATTCTCGCTTCTACAACAAGACTTGCTTATCCATGAAGTCATTGAAGTCATCGACGTCTCCTCAATGGAAAAGCCGGTTGGAGAACCGGAAGGTACTTGAATAGATTTAGAACGCTATAGCTCACCTCTTGGTCACCAACTCGGATAGTTACTTTCCCACCATCACAATCGATGAGGGCTCTAGTCGTAGATAGGAAAGGTCTTCCAAGAATCGAGATGGACATTTTCATTTTTCTCCATATCTAAGACATACCAGTCAACGGGAAAGGTAAACCTACCCACTTGAACCAATACGTCCTTTAGGATCCCTGAGGCTTTCTTTGAAGATCTATCAGCGAACTGCAAGTTCATGGTAGTGGGTTCTAGAAGATTCTGCAAACCAAGCTGATTGCAAACGGACAATGGCATCAAGCTGATGGATGCACCCAGGTCACACAAGGAATTCGGGAAGACTAGACCTCCCATCTGCAATGTGAGCACAAATTTGCCTGGGTCGCTTCTCTTGGTTGGTAAGTCTTGATAATTGACCAGAGAACACTCCTTACCAATTGCTTGATCCATTCCTGCTAACTTCTTCTTGGAAGAAACAACATCCTTTATGAATTTGGTGTACTTAGGCATCTCTACCAAGACGTCGACAATGGAAGATTTACAGAGTATTTTTCAACAAATTAAGCACCTTTTCATACTTCTTATCTTCGCTCAATGGGATGTTGCTCTTTCTAGGTGGAAAGGAAGCTTTTTCAAATCCTCCTCGGAAAATACTTTCTTCGAGGCTAACTAACGGCCTTGTCTTCCAAATCTTTCCATCGAACCGTCTTTTCATTCTTTTTTTGCTAGTCGGGATCACCACCGATTCTCATTTAACTCATCACTCCTCGGGGATCACCACCGAGGACTTCCAATGATTCTTTATTCCTCAAGGGATCACCACTTGAGGAATCTCAACTCTTTCTTCTATCGTGATCACCACCGATTTGCCTTCTGCGACCGAGGGGATGATGGGTGCTCAATTTCCCCTCCCGCCTTATCGGCGGCGGGAGGGGCTAGTGGTTTCCACAGGCCGTGGGGACCACCAACTTGAGAACCACTTAGTTCATCGCCACCGCCTCCTCTTTACCGTATTGCATTATTGGCACGAGGTCGGTGCATTGGTCGTTGCTTAAATCGGCGTGAGCGACTTGACCGCCTTTTGGGTTTTTCTCAAGAAATCGGGCGGATGCCCTGGGGTCTTGACGCTAGCCGCCACAAATTGCCCTATTTGTCTCTCAAGATTTTTATTGTCCTGCTTTGCTCCTCCAACTTGGTTTCGAAATTGTTGGATTGGGAGGGTCCTTGAGAGTTCGATGATTTTGAGGAGTGGCCGACTTGGTGACTTTGGAATGCGAAATTAGAATTGGCGGGCCAATTCGATTGAACCTTTGTTGTGGATTGGAAAAATTATAGCTTGAGTTCGATTGTAACCAGGTTTCTATTGAAGTTCGAATTAGGATTAAATCCGAAGATTGATTAAACCCTTGGTTTTGGAAACTGCTCGCCGAGAATTGGTTATTGAATCTCCGATTTGTCCGCCGGAGAAAGCATTGACTTCCGCATTCGCCCAATCATGGGACGAAGCGAGCGAGCATATGCCCTATCTTTGTCACACACTTGGCATGTGATTGGATTATGCTGTCCATAGTCATGAACAGCATTGACTTGCTGAGCAGAGGGGGAAGAAAATTGACATTGGCCATCCATATGGCGGTCGACAAAGATAAGCCATGTACGTAACTCGAGAGTTCTGTGGAAACGAAAGAGTCTGATTACTCAGATTAGGGACAATTTGGGATGTTGTCCGCTGAGAATTAGCCATTTGCTTTTGCAACATGGCAATCAGATTTTGCATAGTCACTTCCTCGACCTTGGGAGGAGGAGGAGGAGGTGCCTGAATAGCTTGATAGGATGGGGCATAGTTATATTTGGCAATGTCTTCGAACAATGCCCATCCTTCATCAGGTGTTTTCTTGAGAAATGCCCCACCAGAGGAACTATTGACCATGCCCTTGGTGAGCTCGGTCAATCCGCTGAAGAAAGTATGGACTTGCCTTTGCTTTGGCAAGCCATGATGGGGACACTTTCGCAGGAGAGACTTAAACCTTTTCCACGCCTCAAAGAATGACTCATTTTCCAAATGACGGAATGTGAAGATTTCGTTCGAGACAGTGGGCAGTTTTTGAGGAGGAAAGTATTGACTTAGAAATTCCTTCTCGAGCTCCGCCCACGTAGTGATGGATTCGAGAGGGAGAGAGTGATACCACTCGAGTGCCTCCCCGTAAGGAAAATGGAAATAGTTTAAGCTTGATGGCGTCCTCACTTACACCTTGGATACGGGTAGTACCGCATATTTGCAAGAATGTGTGTAAGTGAGTGTGGGGGGTTTTCGGATGGGAAACCATGGAAAATTGATGCATCTTTGCATCATCCGAATAAGTCCGGTTTAAGCTCGAAGTTTGGAGCGAATGGTAGGCATGACGATAGCCGGGTTGATGGTGATCTATGCGGGCATGGCATAGTCGGCCAACGTCCGTCTATCTTCCGCTGCCTTTATTACTATTCTTTCGATTTCTCCTGAAAGATATTGCTCAAATTCTTGATCTAGAGCGTTTCCTTCGTCGAAACGAAGTCTCCGCCTATTGGGTCGGACTATGGTCCGCTCGGGTCGAGGAATAGATTAGTGGTCCCTTATGATCGCGAGTTTGCATAAACCGAACACCAACTCAAGGTGTTGAGCAAGAAAGGATAGAAAGTGATGAAAGGACAGATCGATGAGAGGAAAGGATAACTAAACCTAGAGGAATCAAAAACTACGAGACTTAACTACGAAAAATTTAAAAACAGAAAAACAGGAAACACTAAAAACGTGTTGAAATCTTCTGAGCCCAAAATGGAAGGGAAAACAGTGGATTTTGACCTCAAAAACGGTGTCGGACGGCCTCCGGCGGTCTGCCACGTCGTCGGCGTCGGAACGAGCTTTCCGAATTGGGGTCCTGCGCGCCAATCCGACACTCGAGCCGAAAGTTATGGCCAAAATACTATCAAGTGCTAAAACGGACCCTTTTATCCTAAAATTTGATCGTGAAAGGTGTGGAGTCAGATGATTCAACCTAAGAAACCTACCTACGACACTTACCTACGAAAAAAACAGAAAACCTAATTGAAATAAAAATAAAATCGATGGCGACAGATGCACGGGCGGCCAATTAATCGGGCGGGCGTCTTCTGGAAGAAGAATCGACGGGCGTTCGAGACTAATCGGGCCTTCGTTCGAGAGAGCGATAGATAACGAAATAGAGCGGACTTGATTTGGACGAAGCGTTCGGTGATACCGGGCGTCCGTCCGGATCAATCTGAGACGAAAGAACGCAAAAGCAGTATGAAAGCAGAAAAACAGAGTATCAAACTAATTATCTAACTTAATTTCAAAAGGAAAGATTTACTACGAGGATCGATTTCTAACAACTAATCTAACTACTAACTAACTAATTATGAACGCAAACAAATAAAATAAATTCTACAAATTAACTATAAAAAAAAAAACAAAAACAAAAACTAGGCAACCGTCCGGTTCCCCGGCAACGGCGCCAAAAACTTGTCACGGATTTTATCAACACAAAATAAACAAGTAATAATCCGGTTAACCTCAAGTATAAGGATCGTAGTATGGAGGCTAATGCCGGGTCGATCTTACGGGGAACTAAACGAATGTGAATCCTAGTTTTTGCTTTAAACTAACTATGTCACGAATCTAACCTAAACAAATATGCAGAAAAAGTAACTAGACAGAGGATTGCTCTAATGCTAGGCAAGATTGAAAGCGATAAAAACTAAACTAAAGTGCAGGAAAAGTAAAACTAAAGCTAAGCAATTCAAGTTTAAAGGATTAAAATCAATTTATAACGAACGAACAAGCAATTGATCCACCTATCCTATCAACATTCAATTCTAACTCGGATTAATTCGTGATTTCTACTCAAGTCGTGATTCACCTAATCAAAGGCATAAACTACTACTCTCGTAGACAAGTTCGTTTTCTAATCTTTTATCTTTCGATGTTAAAGATTACGTCTTTCTAACCTAGGCGTGAAATCTTTCAATTTCTAATCTAGAGATTCAATCTAATAACTTTCGTTGTGATTAGATTAAAGGTCTAAACTTTTATCATGGTGTTCTAAGGTTAACATGACTTTCATCAAGCAAACAATAAACAAAAGCACGGATCTTTCGATATAGCATGCAATCAACATATAAAAACATGATAAAAGTAACAACTTTAATAGATACTCACAAAATAATCACGAACTAGAGATCAAACTGTTGAAACGGACGGCTTCACAACGCTCGTTCAAGGAGGATTTAGCCTCCTAGCATCCTTATGCAAACTCGAATTGATGGAATAAAGAACATAAATCTAACTATCTAATCTAGATGTTTTATTGCATAAAAACTGGAAAATAAAGGAGTAAAACGCAGCCAAGCCGCTCCCTAGGTTTTAGGATCGAATTGTATGTTTAGGGTTTGGTAAAACGCGCCTATTTATAGATTTTTAGGTCGGTTTCACTGAGTCGGTGCCGTGGGCGCCCGTCCACTATCTTGGACGCCGTCCAGCCTCTATGAACGGAGAATGAACGCCGCTCGTTGACGCCGTCTGAACTCTCTCAATGTAAAATACGATTCGACGCCGATTCACTTTTATGGACGCCCGTCCCACTACTCAGCTCCAGTATTTTGCTCATAACTTCACTTCTAGGGCTCCAAATGAGGTGATTCAACATGCGTTGGAAAGCTATTTCAATCCTCTACAACTTTCATCAAGACAACTTTCCCTGAAAGTGCCTACAAGTGTGGACAAAATCCCCATGAAGTTCCTGGTTCCGGTTTCTTCAATGATTCTTCACTTAAACATCTTCCAACTCTTCCATCTTCATGTGATCATCGTTTAAGCTCCTTACTCATCATGAAAACGTATCTACCAACATGATAGAAACATGCAAAATGTAACATCATACGAATAAACATAAAACACCGATAAAATCACGTAAATATCTCGATTTTGCATTTAAACACATTTAAAACTCGTTTACTCAATAATTAGATAAAACCAACACTTTTCTATAAAAAGTACTAAAATACCAAGGATATTGTTATGGGAATAACGTCATATAAATCATAAATTTCACCCTTAACAATGCTCTCATGCTTTTGAAGAGCTCAAGGCCTACCTCTAAAGCCCGCCTCTGCTAACCAGTCCAGTGGTCAGAGACATCTTGCTATTATATCTGGCTGCCTCAGATAGGGCCGTCGCCGCAACACTTATCAAAGAAGAGGGTACCTCACAAAAGCCTGTTTATTATGTTTCTAAGGCTCTAAGCCCGGTAGAAAGTCGTTATTTTAATATTGAGAAGTTAGCCTACTGTGTTGTTATCGCCGCCCAAAAATTAAGGGCTTACTTTTCATCGCATTCGATAATAGTACTGTCAGACGCGCCGCTACGGAAGATCCTCCACAAACCGGACTTATCAGGTCGTTTGCTACGCTGGGCCATCGAACTCACCGAATTCGATATCCGGTACGAACCTCGAAAAGCCATCAAAGCTCAGGCATTGCCCGATTTCATCGCCGAAATGAGCTTCAACGAGGATATCCCGCAACAAACCAATGCAAGGCATAGCCCCGAAAAAAGTACCACAACGGACGAGCCTCAGCGGCCAAGTCACAGTTGGCAACTCTATGTCGATGGCGCTGCCAACCTCAAAGGTTGCGGTGCGGGGATCATTTTACTCGAGCCTGGAACTTCAGAAGAAATTGAGAAGGCCTTGAGATTTAACTTCACTGCGTCAAACAACCAAGCAGATTATGAGGCAGTCGTCGTGGGACTGGATCTCGCAAGGGCCATGAAGGTCGAAAATGTGCAGGTTTTCTGCGATTCACAGTTGGTTATCAATCAAGTGACCGGGTCGTTCGGCATCCACTGCAAAATTTTGCAAAAATATATTAATCTCGTCAAAAGTCTTGAAAGCAGCTTCAAATACTGCAAGTTTACAAACATCCCCCGAGAGGACAATCATAGGGCTGATTATTTATCCAAGCTAACCAGCGAGGACGAGATAAGCAACCCATCGATTATGGTAGAGTATCTGTCAGGGCCCGCCATCGACAGGGTCGAGGTAATGGACTTGCAATACACCAACCCATGTTGGATTGATATCATGAGGGAATACATCAACTCTGGAAAGCTCCCCGAGGAGCCAAACGAGGCAAAGGCTCTGGTCAGAAGAGCCGCCAAATACACCATCTTAAACAACATCTTATACCGGCGATCGTTCTCTAACCCATTACTAAGGTGCGTACGACCTGAAGAGGTCGATGGGATCCTCATAGAGCTACATGAAGGAATATGTGGCGGCCACACAGCTAGCCGCACCCTTGTTCAAAAGGTCTTATTGGCAGGATATTACTGGCCAAAACTCGCGGAAGACGCCAAGGCATATACTAAAGCATGCGACGTATGTCAAAAATTCGCGGATATTCCTAGGCTACCATCAGTCGAGCAAAGCATTGTCGTAGCCGCGTGGCCCTTCGACATGTGGGCCATCGACCTCATTGGGCCATTGAAAAAGGGCCGCTCTAGATGCGAATATGTGGTGGTCGCCGTGGACTATTTCACCAAGTGGATCGAGGCCAAAGCCTTGGTAAAAATCAGTACTAAGGACATAACTTATTTTTTGCTCGACCAAATATGGACCAGATTCGGCGTCCCCAGAGTAATAGTGTTAGACCACGGACCTCAATTCAGAGAGGAGTTCGACACATTCTGCGGAGAGAACAACGTCAAACATTGGCAATCGTCAGTATGCTATCCGCAGGGAAATGGTCAGGCTGAGAACGCAAACAAACAAGTACTCAGCGTGCTGAAAAAGAGTTTGGGAGAAAAAGCAGGTAAATGGCCTGATCACCTCCCCGCAGCTTTATGGGCACTTAGAACGTCGCGGAAAACAACTACAGGGGAAACTCCATTTGCCTTAACCTACGGATCCGAAGCTATGGCCCCGGTGGAAATGGCCCTACCAAGTTTAAGGGTCGCACATTTCAGTGAGACGGATAACCCGCTCAAGAGAAAGCTCGATCTCGACTTAGCAGAGGAGCGGCGGATCGAATCATATGGACGTTTGCTCAATTGTAAGCATGCTGCCAAACGTCACCACGACAAGCACATTCGCGGTCATCACTTCGCTATCGGAAATTATGTTTTACGAAAAAGACAAGCCATGGGCCACGAGGCCAAGAAAGGGAAACTATCGGAAAACTGGGAAGGCCCCGTGAGGATCGCTCGAGTAGTCAAGAAAGGTACCTACGTGCTTAGTGATAACCAAGGTCACGAATTCAACCGACCTTGGCATGCCGATAATCTGAAAAAATATTACATGTAGAACGTGCATCTACTACATGCGAACAAAGCATGCGGAGAATGAAATCAATAAAAGAAAATCTTCATTCAAAATAAAGGGAGTACAATTGTTTCCAGCAAGCAAACGGGGCCAGAAACAAGGGGGGCGCCCAAAAAAAAAAGAAACCAACAGATAGGTACACTCTGCCTAATGAGTGTACCGATAACGATCCAATGAGTGCTTCGGCACCCTGGCTAAGCTGCATAGCTTAGTTATCAATGAAGCAAAAGGAAAGCGACGATTGCGATCCATAGAAACGGCAAAATTAACCGCCTCACGGTGAATCAAGATCCCCCAATCAATGTCAACCTGGTGATCGTGAATGGCGTGCAGGAGGAAAGCTTCGGCTTCACTAACAGCCTCGCTGTGTGTAGACAAAAGGGCGCGTGAGTTGATAAATTTTTTCCACTCATGATTGCTGCGAGAAAGAGCGGACGCCGGTCCCAGTGCACGAGGCCGTTCAGAGTCCGGAAACAGCGCACGGATTGCTCGTCGTAAGCAAGCCTGTTTACTTGACTCATCAGCAAGGTTCCAAGCGAGCTCATAATGGGATGAGGGATCGATAGCAGGTATACGCAAGGCTCCATTAATAGCTTCCGGAGTAAAAACAACCGCGACACCACGAAGGGTAATGAAACTGACAACCCCTTCAGATGCAACTTCAGACAAAATGGAGTAGAACTCCCTCACCATTGTAAGATTGGGAAGTATTGATGAGGGTGGTGCAACAAAATCTGCCCACCCAGAGAAACGTACACGCAGCAGAGAGCCATCACCCTCAACCTTGCTCTGATTTAAACCCCTCTCCTTCGCAGGCTCAACCCATTCAAAATAGCGCCAGAAATGATCTTTAGCAACAATAGAGGCAGTAAAGAAAAAGGGGGATACATCACGAGTGGGACGGGCTTTAAAAACTCGCACTCTACCCTCTCCGGATGGAAGAGACATGGTTCTCACAACAAAAATTTATGCAAAAGAAGAATGAGAATGAAGCTAGCCTGCCTCCTCCTTTTTATAGCAAAGGTCAGCAAAAGGGACGGCCACGATCAACATGATCCTACGGTCGGCCTTCACACGGTTTATGTCAAAATTCAAAAGGCGCATTTAATATATATCAGATATCAAGGAAAGATTCTAGCCTATATTCACGCAACAGTTACTAGCCCGAGATTATAGGCCACTTTGAACACGCATGCACTCCCAGTGAGCTGTCAAATAGATTCAAATCCCTGGATTCCCGACAACACGGCAGTCGAGAAAAGTTAGTCATGCCCATCGGTTCAGCTCGCAAGTTTTAGACGAACCTCTACTCCGCCTAAAAATTAGGGGGCCGCATCTATAAAATTTCAAACAACCGAATCAAAGGTTTGTACGAGTTAGCGACGACAATTTGTTTCGCTCAAAGTATCCTCGGGGCTCGCCAAAGCAAAAGGGGATGGGGAAATTTTAGGCACGCAGCAGCAATTCTCAGTCAACTCTCAGCTCATCCGTTCTAGTTATTTCGGCGAGCTCATAAAAACCTCGCCCAAATAAAGGGGGCCCGCATACGCATACAAAATACAAGCAGGAAATAAATCAAAGAAACAAATGCAAATACATAAAGTCAGAGGGCCAAAAGCGGCCACAAACCAAATCCAACAAGCCAAACGCGGCCACAATGTCAACACGGAAAGAAAAAAGACAAGCTAAGTTATTACAATCAAACGAGGACGCCAAATAGTTCAAAAGACGAGCAAAGTTGAATCATTACAAGACCGCAGATATGTTTCGGAAAAAGCCCACAAATAATTAAACAGAGCCAGGAGTGTCAATATACTCGTCACCGGGTTCATCACTCGCGGCATGAGGAGCTCTCAAAATGGAAAAGTTCACAGGATTCACTGGAGGAGGATCCCACACAGGGTCGCCATGCTGTATCTGGTTATTCTGGATGGCAGCTATATGGTCCGCCGTATAAGGAATATCGGGGTGAAGGGCCAACAGCTCGGGAGTTCGCTGAGACAAGTCAATACACTGGAGCATTTCCTCAAAGGTAATGCTCTCCCTCCCATGGTAGGCCCAGATACAGCGGGCAAGATGGTTAAAGCCTTGATCAAAGCTCGCCTCTTGATAGGCAAAAAAACTCGTCAGAGAGCTTGTAGGCATCCACAGCCGCTGGCCCCGCTTCCTCGGCAGCCTTTTCCGCAGCAGCAAGCTTCTCCTTCAGACTCGCGATCTCCTTAGCAGATAGGCGAGCTTCTTCCTTCAGAGCCGACACTCTCTTCTGCAGCTCCACATCCAGCTTAGCACTCTCTGCCATGGCTTTTTTCATACGCTCAACCTCTGACAACGCCGCCGAGCTTTTCTTTTCAGAAGTGATCCGGGCTTTCTGACGTGGCCTTACCTAGTGCTATTCCAGTCCTTAACCGATAGTGTATCGGGTCAAACTGTAGTGCTAGTGTGGTGAGTCAGGTGTCGAATCCTCAGGGAAACGTGCGGTAATTCAGAGTGTGGTTAAACACCAAGAAGCTGTTATTAACTCAATCTAAGTCGCAGTTTTTCTTTTTCCTTTTTAGTAACCGTAAAACAGTAAATAAAATTAAAACAGTAAATAAATGCATAAAACTAAAACAGATATATATAGATACATAAATATATATATATAAATATATAGAAATACATATATATATATAGATATAAATATATATATGTACCAATACAATATATAGGATATAAATACTAGTAATATTATTAGAAACTAGCCAAGAATATGTCACTGAACCAGTATATCTTTTTAGTAGAAATAGATGTGCTTGATCTTTCCTTAATTTAAGGTGAATCAATTATACATGAACCGGTGTACTCCTAAGCTAGACAACTCCTTCTCACACGAGCGTATGAAATTGTCATATGCCAAAAGTCCTCTGTCTAATGTCATCCTCAAGCTCGGGAACTCCGTTTTATCATACGGCCGGTATTTTGAGTATTGCTCAATTAAACAGGTGATTTTAACGTGATAATATCTCGAGTCAATTTTCAATAAGATTTGTTTTTCTAGGACAAATCTGCCCCCGGGTAGGAAATAGGATTCCGTTTGTCGCGCGCCATTTTTACCCTCCGGTCTTTCTATTCATGATCGCGTATCCTAACTTCTCTGGTCAGTTCATCATTAGGTTACGATTCTTGTTAAATCAAGTAGCTAATTCAATTTTGACTTTTCATTAAGCTCAAATAGAAAGAGATTCATTATAATCGATTTTAATTCAATTTTAACATAGTCATCATCTATTTCCCTAAAAAGATAAAACTAATTCAATTTCATATCTTGGCTAGATATAGAGTTAGCCTAATATCATTATAACTAATATATAGATACTAATATAAACAAACAAACATAAATACATTAGAATGTTACCAGATTACAATTGTAGCGTCAGAGCCGTATTCTCCAGAAATAACAACTCCTTTAACAACAACGAGCCTTGATAATCCTTCTAAGTATTACAACGATACTTATACTACATTATTATTTCGGCAGAGTGCCGTTTACGGTATTTACAGAAATAGAAACTAACTAAAGATAAGATATATATATATATATATATATATATATATATTAGTGATATATATATTGGTACAACTCCAAACATCTGCAAATGGAGTATTTATAGACTGGAGTACAAGGCCGGCGCGGGCCGGTGCTACAGTGGAGATTCCTTGGTGTCAGTGCCCATGTGCTGGTGGCAGGGAGATTCCGGCTCGGGCCGGATTTTTTCGGTGCGGGCCGGACTTTGAAAAATATCTTCCTTCGGTTTTCTACTGTTTCGGTTTTAATTCTTCAGTTTTCCATCACACGTACCCTGAAACAGTCAAAAACACGAGCCACAGTAATTCTGACCACCAAACTATAAGTTTTACTAAAATTTTAACGATAATATCTATTTATAACGATTTAGATTTTTATGAGTTTTTAGATATATTTTTATAGAATTTATACGATATTATCGTAAATATGATATAAAAAGTCATATAATATGGTTATATTTTTATCATACATCAACTACTCCCCACTTAGCTTTTGATCGTCCTCGAGCAAAATAAGCGATAATATATAAAATGTTATAATGCAAATAATATAGTTCTTCTAGACTAAATTTCTAACTTAATAACGTATGCTGTCAACATTATAATTATATTAATTTTATCTATCTAAGATTATTAAAAAGATAAAAAGTGTGTATAACTTAATAAGTTAGTTATAAAACATTATCCAAATGAAATTCTACATGAATTACTTAATAAATATAAAATAAAATACTTAGAATAACTTTGTAATCGCCACTTTATGAAATTTCGGAATCAAGGACTAAGTCAAGTAGTTGGCAAAATGGCTTATAATGTTCAGGCTCAGGGTGTTTGGCTAATCGAAAGGATAACAAAGGAAAATCAAAAGAAATAGAAGCAAGCCGTACATACTTACACCTTCAACTTTTGATCAAAAATATCTTGGTTAGTAACATCCTGACACTGTTTTCAAAATAACCATATTTTTTCTCTTTTTTTATATAGAGAATACTAACATATCCGAACTCATTATCAGAATTGACAATTTTTCAAGTGTTACGAGGTGAGAACGAATACATCAGCACCTAACTATTCCAACTTTTTCTTTTTCTAGAAAATAACAATTTTTGATTAAAGATTGCCTTCCGAATATTTATTCCAATCTCAGCATATATCATTACTGAATTTCGATGTCGTCACCGCTATCCATAAGTACATACTAAACTTGCGGGATTTCAAGGAAATGTAGACCATTTTAAGTTAAGGGTCGGTTATATCTAGTTAATCATAATGGCTAATTTCGAGTGAGGTCTTGATCACTCTACAAGGCTGAGGTGGGGACAAAAATTGGAAATTACGTTCGGGTAGGCTTATTTGGCCATAGTTAGTCAAAGTAATGCCAAAATATCATCATTCCTAATCCGATTCCAAATTCATACTTGTCTTGAAAAGAAAATCATTCTAAAATTTTATTTATAATTATAAGTAACTTTTGTCTAATTTCATAAAAAAAAATAATATTCCATACTATTTATCTAGGTATACATACTTAAAATCTTGATAAAAATCTAAAATGGATATAAATAATATAGAAATAATATATCAAGATTACTTTACTTAATTAAAAATTTATTCTATCCAACTATATTATCCATATTATAATAATTATATATTATTTCATTATTTCCTTAAGAGTAATTAAACTAAGTGCATCAGTAATTGATATATTAAATTCATTTTATTTACTAACCAATCTCTACTCCCCACTTACGAATTGGCATCGTCTCGATGTGTAATGAATAGTAAAAAGTTGGTTTAGGGAATAAAATAAATTTTTATAACTGTTGAATATTTTATGTGTCAAATAGACGAGCGTTTATATAATATAGCATAATAGAAAAACATTAAAACTGACAAATATATTACAATATTAAAAGGTACAAGTTAACTTACTAAAATACTACTATAAACAAAAAAAACTGAAACTAAGTTAATTTATTTTTTCTTAAACTAACTTATTCTTACTTAACTTAACTTAATCATCATAAAAACATCTAATCTTCATCACTAGACGAACCTCCCGGGATACCAACTGGTAATATCCCAACCTGAGGAAGGCGAGCAGGGAAGATTTCATCTGTCGCTCTTTCTCGGACCCTAGCCAACTGAGTACAAATGCGGGATATCAACCATACAAAAGGCATTGGTTGACGGTTTGGTTGTCTCCCAAAGGCAAAACTCACAGCAGCCTTTTGAATTAAGATTCCCCAGTCTATAACAGCTCCACAAGAGATGGCATATAATAACAACATTTCATCATCACTGATCTCTGAAAAATCAGCAGTAGGGTATACTCGGGAATTGATGAAACGTTTCCACGTTCTAAGATGGGGAAGTAAGGCAGCGGTAGAAATATCGTGATTATTATTATACTGTGAGAATATGACTTGGTAAGATTCCTCCCTTTTGTTAATGAATCCAGCAGCAGTATCAAGTCTCCATTGATACTCAAAATGACTAGTAGGTGACGATTGGACTGGTGGTATATGAAAAACGCTATTTATGATGATAGATGTGAAAGGAACAACAACACCTCTAACTGTAACAGCCTGTGTTGCTCCGACCGTGGTGGCTTCTGACAACATGGAATAAAATTCCCTAACCATCGTAATGTTAACACTTCCTCTCGGCATACGACAAAAACGTTCCCACCCATCACCTTCCATCCGTATGAATGCCCAATTATCTACTTTCCGAAAATTTAAACCCTTTTCAATCAGCACTGGTGACTGATTGAAATTACTGATAAAAGGATTTGGAGTTGAGTCATTCATATAATTATAAGGTATTGGGTGAAAACTTGAATAATATTCGGGATTTGGAAGTACAGAATTTGGGGTATGAGGAGGAGAATAACTGTTAACTGACGAATGATCGGACATTTTATACAGTCTTTATAAGAAAACGAGAGGCTTTAGAACTGAATTGGCAATTTGAAGATTGAGGCATCTGTTTCCTTATATAGAAATGATAGAAACAGATAGGAAACAACCTGAAGAAGGTTGGTAGTACACCAGACCGGCTCGGGCCAGGTCAGTACCGGCGCGCGCCGGTGCTACAGTGCCCGATCAAAGAATTTTGCATTTCAGGATGTTCTATCAGGTTCAATCTGTGTTTATGTATGCATTTTTTTCTAAAACACGGGTGAAAAAGTCTAATAATATAGAAACAACGGAAAAAACGTAAAACTTCGAAGTGCACTAACCACAGAGTGCCTCAAACAGTCTAAAATAAAAAAAAAAATCAAACCATAGTATATCGTCATACATCGTAACATAGGAAAAGTTTACTTAAACTACTCATCTTCATCATAATCCTCATCTTCGTCATAAGATGAGTCGAAATGAGCTGAAAATGATCCAAACATACTAGAAGTAAAGTCAGCCCCTAGAGACTGAGTCGTACTGAAATCATAGTTGAACTGTTGTGGATCTGTTGAAGTGGATGCTTGAAATGTAGCCTGAGTCTGCCTAGTTGTCATCGTCACCGAACCTTCCAATCCAAACGAGCCGAGACCTGCTGTCACATCTGCCACTGAAGTTACTCCTCCCATGCCCATGGATGCATCAAATGAACCTGTAAACATACCACCCTGTCCTACAGATGACGGCATATAGTCCTGGAATAAAACTGGTGGTGGAATAGGTGGAATCCAATCTGGCATAGTGTATGGGTCAGGCTGACTCTGAGGGTAACGAGCAGAAATTCCTGCATATCTGGGATCTATATCACTGATGAAAGCTCTTTGGCCAATCCTAAGATCCTCAGCCCACTTCCTATTCTGTTCACAAGCTAAAGCTATATTAGCATCAGTTATAGCCTGAGCCTGAACCATATGCTGAAACATAGCCTCAATCTGGCTATTCTGGCTCTGAAGTGGCTGCGGCTGGTGTGATTGCCTAGGAGCTCGAGATGCTGGAGTATGAATAGGAGATGGAGGTGGTGGTTGTTGTTGCTGCTGGCGATTTGGGTTATTGTAATCGATTCTACCAGCAGGCAAGGCAGTTAGTTTTTGACCGATAAGAGGAGCACAAGGTGACATAATCCTATCTGAGGGTAATTTTGGTACTTCATGAAGGTCACACAAGGCAGATATAAGATTAGGGAACGGCAAACGTCCCCCTCGAGTTTTATTCTTAACAAAATCACATGCCTTGGTAAAGATTAGATTTCCCAGATTTATTGGAATGTCATGAACCATGGCCCAGACTAAAACAACATCTTCCCGACCATAAGCACATAGATGAGCCGAAGGATTAACATTATATCCTATAAATTGCTTGATAGCCCTTATGTCCCTTATACAACGTCCATAAGGAAACCTATTATCCTTCCATACTGCTGTGGAATCAAAGGCAGCCTGAGCTTCATATGATTTAGCTTTGTAGTCTACTGTAGGTCTAAATTCCAAACAAAGATGATATAATCATCATCCTCAAGTATCTCAGGTAAACCATAAATAGTATTAATCATGACGGGATTGAAGGTGACATTAACCGTCCTAAGAGGGATGTTTTCTAGTTCTTCAAGAGTAGCCCTATCATAAGTAGACAAAACAGAATAGAACTCGGCTACCATTGTGACATTTATGTTACCAGTACGTTCCATAGCAATTTCCATCCATTCCCTTTCTTGAAAGATTTTTTTCACTTTTTCTCCTAAACAGTCAAAATCAATACCACGTTCTAACGTAACCCCGCACTTACTAAAAAATCCATCATAGGCATTCTTAGCTTCATTACTAGCGGTTTTCTCAAAAGAAACGGCTTCTTCGAGTTCGTTTAAGGGTCGCGGTTCATGAACTGGTACTACTACAGGGTTATCTGGCTTTCTTTTCTTAGAGGTTCTCCTAGATGATGAGGCCATCTACGATAATGGTATGACAAAATAACAACAAAAACAACAACAATCAACAAACACAAATAAAGCTACCGTATAAAGCTAGAAAAGGTAGATAGTTGAAATGATTGATATATATATATATATTGTTACCGTATAAAGCTAGAAAAGGTAGATAGTTGAAATGATTGAAATGATTGATATATATATATATATATATATATATATATATATATATTGTTACCGTATAAAGCTAGAAAAGGTAGATAGTTGCCGGAATAGGTGGTGGTCGCCGGAAAGTGTTGAAAAGAGGAGCCTTGCTTGCAAAATCTATCTTTTTATGCAATGGTGATGAATTTATGTAGTGGAATGGAAGAGAAGATGATTAATTAAGTAGTTTGGGATAGAAAATTTGGTGAAAAGTGATGAAATTTTTGAAGAGGGAAAAGGGGTGGGGCGGCTTTTTGGGTTGAAGAAATGAAGAAGATGAAGATGATGGAATTGTGATGTTCTTTTAGGTTATAAAGCTAACGAATCGAACCGAACTCTCATCGACTCGAATCGTTAGTAATTACTCGATTTTCTCTCTCTTTTTTTTTTTGGTTTAATAATTTAAATTATATCATAGAAATATTTTTATAAAAGTCATAAAATTATTTCATGATAAAATAAATTATTACAATTTTTTATAAAAGCTTAAAAAAATATTTTTGGTATGATAATCCTTAATTATATCATATACATCATATATATGATATAAAAATAAGTTTATCATAAAATTTTTATAAAATCTTTGAAAATTATATATAAAGAAACATAAACTTAATCTAATTCTACTTCCATCATTCTTAAATCTTCAAGATTTCTATAATAACGGTCCATCAACCTAATTCCTAGAAATGATGCGTTTGAATTCTCTCTTTGTTGTCCATCGGGATTTTCGGATAACCACCTAGTCGTTCCCAACTTAATTACATTCAAACATTCATCCTGGGATTTGGTTGTGCTGTCTCCACATTTTCCATTATGTTCACTTTTTCCACAGATTCTACATCTCTTTAGAAATCTTGCCCTTCTCTTTATAGCACTTCTAGATTTTCCATTACAAAGATCTCTTTCTCTGATTTCGCGTATCAGTTCCTTGTTCAAATTAAAAACTAAGGCTTCTATTCTAAAGGCAACATCTTTATCTAAACCTAGTTTTAAAAGTAAAATAAAAACTTCTATTCTATCTATGAAAGGCATTCCAGTTCTTTTACGTCTATCCGGTAAAAGACGAAACTACTTAAATTGCATATTAAAAAGTGAATTAAAAAAATAGTACCCGTAATCGGCTGAGTTTAGAATTCCTGCTTCCTTAATCCGTTGGAGGGTCGTTAAGCAATAATATTTCTTCTTTTGGTACCCTTCGCCTTCCGAATAATTTTACCCTGTGACCATTGGCTATAAAAGTTGTTTTTCCATCAGTTAGTTCAACAGCTCCAGACTTATAGACTTTAGTTACGTCGTATGGACCTGTCCATCTAGATTTAAGCTTTCCTGGAAAAAACTTTAAACGTGAATTGTATAAAAGTACTCGATCACCTACATGGAACTCACGACTATAGATTTTCTTATCATGGAAAGCTTTCGTGCGTTCCTTGTAGATTCGAGCATTTTCATAAGAATCGAGTCGAAACTCTTCCAGTTCTGTTAACTGAAGTAACCTATGATCACCAAAAGCTTTAGGATCAAAATTTAGGAATTTAATAGCCCATAAAGCTCGGTGTTCTAATTCAACAGGGAGATGACAAGATTTACCAAAAACTAATTTATAAGGCGAACAACCAATTGGTGTTTTAAAGGCTGTACTGTATGCCCATAATGCATCATCTAGTCTTTCTGCCCAGTTTCTACGATTTGAGTCCACTGTTTTCTCCACGATTCTTTTAATTTCTCTATTAGACACCTCTACCTGTCCACTAGTTTGCGGATGATATGGTGTTCCTAGTTTATGAGTTACACCATATTTCTCAATTATTTTAGTAAATGGTCGGTTGCAAAATTGTGAACCTCTATCACTAATGATAGCCCTCGGAGTGCCATATCTTGTAAATATATTCTTTTTAAGGAACCTTAGCACAACATTGGTATCATTAGTGGGAAGAGCTTCAGCTTCTACCCATTTTGAGACATAATCAACCATTACAAGAATGAATCTTTTTCCAAACGATATAGGGAAAGGTCCCATGAAATCTCTACCCCATACATCAAATAATTCACATTCTAAAATCGGTTGCATAGGCATTTCATGTTTTTTAGATATGTTTCCCCATTTTTGACATGATTTACAAGATTTTACATATTTATACACATCTTTATATAGTGTAGGCCAATAAAAACCACATTGTAAAACTTTAAAAGCAGTTTTCCATCCTCCATGATGACCCCCTGCCTCACGATCATGACAAAACGATAAAACACTTAAAATCTCATTATCAGGAATACATTTTCTGATTATTCCATCCGAGCATCTTCGGAAAAGATCTGGTTTCTCCCAATAATAAAACTTTAAGTCGTAAAAGAATTTCTTTTTCTGCTGCCAAGTCCAGTGAGACAGGATGTAATTACAGGTAAGATAGTTAACGATATTCCCAAACCATGGTGAATTCTCTTTTAATGGTATTCTATCTTTTAATAATTGCATGGTTGAGGGAGTATCGATCCTAAAAAGTTGTTCATCCGGAAATGAATCTCGTATTTCATTTCCTTTTCCTTCATCATTTTCCATTCTACTTAGATGATATGCTACTACATTTTCACTCCCTTTTTTATCCTTAATTTCAATATCAAATTCTTGAAGCAACAGAATCCACCTAAGAAGACGTGGTTTAGCATCTTTCTTACTTAACAGATACTTCAAGGCTGAATGGTCTGTATAGATAATAACCTTAGATCCAACGATATATGATCTAAACTTATCTAAGGCAAAAATTACAGCCAACAGTTCTTTTTCTGTAGTTGCGTAATTGAGTTGAGCTGCATTTAATGTGTGAGATGCATAGTAAATTGCTTTGAGTACTTTGTTATATCTTTGACCTAAAACAGCTCCTACCGCTAAATCACTTGCATCACACATAATTTCAAATGGCAAACTCCAATCTGGTGCTACCAGTACTGGTGCAGTAGTCAACTTCGCTTTTAGGGTCTGAAAGGCTTCCATACATTTATCTTCAAAGTTAAATGGTACTTCCTTTTCAAGCAAATGGCTTAGAGGCTTTGCTATTTTCGAGAAATCTTCAATAAATCTCCTATAAAAACCTGCATGTCCGAGAAATCCTCTCAAAGTTCTTAGATTAATTGGTGGAGGTAATTTTTCAATTACTTCGACTTTAGCTTTGTCAACTTCGATACCTACTTCAGAGATTCTATGACCTAGAACAATTCCTTCTGATACCATTAAGTGACATTTTTCCCAGTTTAAAACTAAATTGGTATCTTCACAGCGTTGCAATACTCGTTCTAAATGCGATAAGCATTCATCGAAAGAATCTCCATAAACACTAAAGTCATCCATAAAGATTTCTAAGAATTTCTCGACCATGTCAGAAAATATTGCCATCATACATCTCTGAAATGTAGCTGGTGCATTACATAGACCAAATGGCATTCGTTTGTAAGCAAAAGTTCCATACGGACAAGTGAAAGTAGTTTTTTTTCTATCTCCTGCTGCAATGAATATCTGTAAGTAGCCTGAATAACCATCTAGGAAACAGTAATACTTATGTCCACTTAATCGTTCCAACATCTGTACGATGAAAGGAAGTGGATGATGATCTTTCTTAGTATGATCATTCAGTTTCCGAAAATCAATACACATTCGATATCCTGTAATTTCCCTTGTCGGAATCCATTCATTCTTATCATTTTCCTTTACCGTGAAACCTCCTTTCTTTGGTACCACTTGAGTCGTACTCACCCATTCACTATCAGATATGGGAAAGATTATCCTCATTTCTAATAGCTTAATAACCTCTTTCTTAACAATGGTTTGTAAATTTGGGTTGAGGCGGCGTTGTGGCTGAATACAAGGTTTAGCTCCTTCATTTAGGATGATCTTATGAACGCATATCTCAGGGCTAATTCCTTGAATATCTGCCACTGTCCATCCAAATGCTTTCTTATGATTTCTTAACATTCTTAGTAATTGATCTTCCTGTCCATTTGTTAAGGTTGATGAAATAATAATCGGCAGCAGATTACCAGTTTCAAGAAAAGCATACTTAATATTTGTAGGAAGTGGTTTCAATTCTAGATTCCTTGGTGGATCTTCTACTGAAGGTTTTAGAACTGGTCCTTCTAGTTCTAATTCCAAATACTTATGCCACGGATGCTTAGAAAATATTCCTTTATCAAGATAAAGGATTACTTCTCTCATTTCAGTATCATTTTCATCTTCTTTATAGATAGATAATGCCAAACATTCTTATAGTCTATCTTCATAATCTAGCAATTGATCATCACAGAACGTAGATATCTCATCTATAAAAGAACATGATTCTGGTGATTTGTATGGATGATTCATAGCTTTGAAGATATTGAAAGAAACTTCATCTTCATTAACTCTTACTATCAGTTCTCCTTTTTGAACATCGATTAATGTTCTTCCTGTAGCTAGAAATGGACGACCTAGAATAATTGGCGCTGAATATCCTTTTTCCATTTCCATTATTACAAAATCCACTGGGAAGTAAAATTTGTCTATTTTAACCAACACATCCTCGATGACTCCTTTAGGATGCTTAATCGATCTATCTGCCATCTGAAGGGTCATTTCAGTATTTGTAAGCTCTCCTATGCCTAGTTTCCTATAATCCTCATAAGACATGAGATTTATACTTGATCCGAGATCACATAGTACTTTATTAAACAAAAATCCTCCAATCTCACATGGAATGGTAAAACTACCAAGATCTTTAAGTTTAGGAGGTAACTTATGTTGAAGTATTGCAGAGCATTCTTCATTAAGGCATATATTCTCATATTCTTCTAACTTTTTTTTGTTTGATAAGATATCCTTAAGAAACTTTCCATAGGTAGGCATGTTGATTAAGGCTTCGATAACAGGGATATTGACATGAATATGACGAAAAGTATCAAGGAAACGAGCATACTTCTTATCAGTTTTTATCTTTTTAATTTGATCCTTTGGTGGGTAAGGTAAAGATTCCAAATCTATAACCTTTGGTTCTGAAGTTATTTTCTCCTTTCCTTTTTCCTTAAATCTTTGAGAATCAACTGGTTGCCATGTTTCATTATCATACGATCTTTTCTTTGAAACATTTTCTGTATCGATTTTTTCTTTTTCGGTTATTGGCAAATCTTCCTTCTTTTCTTCAGCATTGTTTTCTCTAACGTGTTCCTTAAATAAGGTTCTCAGGTCTTTATCCGTTGGATCCTTCAGAATCCTAGGAACTTTGACCCATTCTTCATTCTTACTTTCAGGTTCAACATTACTATTTTGTCTTAAGAAATTTTCAATAATTTCTTCTTCTTCATCAGTGAATTCAAGTTCATCTGAGGTTTCTATATTCGTCTCAATTTTACCATCTAAATCATTCTCTACTTCATTATCTCCTGAGTTTTCTGTTCCAGTATTTCCACCGAGTTTTCTACTCCTAGTAATAACAGCATTTACCTCTCTCGGGTTTCTTTCGGTATTACTTGGTAATCCTCCTGGAGGTCTACTGTTTTTACGTTCTCCTTCTCTACTCAAATGATCTTCCATATTCCTTATTGATGCTTCTATAGTTATCATTCTGGTATCATGTCCACTCATGGATGTTTTTAACGTACTCATATCCTTAGTGACTGTACCTATAGAAGTTATCATAGTTTCTACATTTTGAGCTTGAGTAGATACTACACCCATCATGTTCTCCATTAATTTCTCCCATTTATCAATTCCTTCAGCAGGCTCAGTCGAACTTTGGGTGACTGGTATACTTTGAGTAGTATGTTGTGGATACGGTCTAGGTAATGATTGTAGGTTCTGATTCGAGGTATCTCCTTGATAGACTTGATTACTATATGAATTCTTATATGGAACTGGATATGGTGGTTGGCCTTGCTTACTAGGGTTTTCAGACCAATGAAAAGTAGGGTGATCTCTTCTAATAGCATTAAACGAGTTTGAATACGCGTTGTTCAAATTCTTATGCTGTTGTAAAAACTCACCTCCTCCCTTGAATATCCTGTTGGTTCTTCAACTCCTAATGGCATATTATCCTGATTTGAGTATTCAGTGGGTATACTATTTTCTGAACTTAAATTTTTGTTAGATTGTAGGCCATCAAATTTCCTACTCAAATTCTCCAAGTGTGCTAGAACTTCTGTATTCGATGTACATTCTCCTGCAAATGCTACTTTTCTTGTGCTAGAACCGGTTTCCCACATTCTGTTATTTTTGGAAATCTTTTCAATAGCATCGCATACTAATTGGGCTTCACTCATCATTAAAGAACCACCACATGCATGATCAACGTCTGCACGTGAGTCTTTCCTTAGTTTACGACAGAAAAGTTGGATTTGCATATCTAAGGAATAACCATGATCGGGACAAGCTCTTAATAGTTTCTTAAATCTTTCCCAAGCATTCCCGAGTGTTTCTTCAGATCCTTGTCGAAATTCCAAATTTCTACCAGGAGTAAAATACTGCTTTAAGAACTCGGTTTGAATCTCCTCCCAACTTGTCAATGAATGATGTGGGAGTGACATAAACCAATCTCGTGCTCTTCCTTTTAAAGAAAAAGGAAACATAGACATCCTTGTTAATTCACGATGAGCACCACGACTTTTGGTCAGATTACACAATTCTTCGAAAAGATAGAGATGATGATGCGGATCTTCATCATCCTCTCCTAGAAATTGGGCTCTTGTGTCAATTAAACCAAAAAGATGAGATTTTATTTCGAAATTATTTGCTCCTTCATTAGGTAAAAGAATAGGATTATTAGTCTGATTTCTCCTTATGGTTTGATCACAGATAGGTCTCGGGTTTGGTAGGTTAGGATTATTATGATTATTCTGGTTCCGATTCTGATTATTTCTATTATTAGGATTCTGGTTAATTGGTATTGGTGGATTCTGATTAAGGTTTTGTCCATGTCCTTGAGCATGTACAATCCCTTGTTCAGGTGTTTCATCACTAGCTTCAGCCATTCTAGTTTCTCGATTTGATGATGATTCGTCAGGATTTCCCTGACTAGTATGACCACGTTTACTCTCTACTCTTAACTGCCTTTCGTAAGTATTTATGTCAGGCTTATAAGGAGTGAGTGGGGCCTTACCGCTTCTGGTCATCAACTATCGAAAAATAGAAAATAACTCGAAAAAGATAGTAGTTAAAAAGATTGGTAACTTACCTACAAGGTAAGTTCCAACGAAAAATAAGAAAGAAATGTGATAAGAAGAGTGTTGACTTATCCTCGAGAATTTTGAGCTAATACAAGTAGAAACCATTCGAACACAATGAATTAGCGTCGTGATTCCCCGGCAACGGCGCCAGAAAGCTGACGTGGCCTTACCTAGTGCTATTCCAGTCCTTAACCGACAGTGTATCGGGTCAAACTGTAGTGCTAGTGTGGTGAGTCAGGTGTCGAATCCTCAGGGAAACGTGCGGTAATTCAGAGTGTAGTTAAACACCAAGAAGCTGTTATTAACTCAATTTAAGTCGCAGTTTTTCTTTTTCCTTTTTAGTAACCGTAAAACAGTAAATAAAATTAAAACAGTAAATAAATGCATAAAACTAAAACAGATATATATAGATACATAAATATATATATAAATATATAGAAATACATATATATATATATATAGATATAAATATATATAGGTACCAATACAATATATAGGATATAAATACTAGTAATATTATTAGAAACTAGCCAAGAATATGTCACTGAATCAGTATATCTTTTTAGTAGAAATAGATGTGCTTGATCTTTCCTTAATTTAAGGTGAATCAATTATACATGAACCGGTGTACTCCTAAGCTAGACAACTCCTTCTCACACGAGCGTATGAAATTGTCATATGCCAAAAGTCCTCTGTCTAATGTCATCCTCAAGCTCGGGAACTCCGTTTTATCATACGGACGGTATTTTGAGTATTGCTCAATTAAACAGGTGATTTTAACGTGATAATATCTCGAGTCAATTTTCAATAAGATTTGTTTTTCTAGGACAAATCTGCCCCCGGGTAGGAAATAGGATTCCGTTTGTCAGGCGGCCATTTTTACCCTCCGGTCTTTCTATTCATGATCGCGTATCCTAACTTCTCTGGGTCGAGTCATCATTAGGTTACGATTCTTGTTAAATCGAGTAGCTAATTCAATTTTGACTTTTCATTAAGCTCAAATAGAAAGAGATTCATTATAATCGATTTTAATTCAATTTTAACATAGTCATCATCTATTTCCCTAAAAAGATAAAACTAATTCAATTTCATATCTTGGCTAGATATAGAGTTAGCCTAATATCATTATAACTAATATATAGATACTAATATAAACAAACAAACATAAATACATTAGAATGTTACCAGATTACAATTGTAGCGTCAGAGCCGTATTCTCCGGAAATAACAACTCCTTTAACAACAACGAGCCTTGATAATCCTTCAAAGTATTACAACGATACTTATACTACATTATTATTTCGGCAGAGTGCCGTTTACGGTATTTACAAAAATAGAAACTAACTAAAGATAAGATATATATATATATATATATATATATATATATATATAAGTGATATATATATTGGTACAACTCCAAACATCTGCAAATAAGGAGTATTTATAGACTGGAGTACAAGGCCGCGCTGGGCGGTCATGCACCACGCGCCGGGCGGTGCTACGATGGAGAGATTCCTTGGTGTCGCGCCCATGTCTTTGGTGGCAAGGAGATTCCGGCTCGGGCCGGATTTTTTCGGTGCGGGCCGGACTTTGAAAAATATCTTCCTTCGGTTTTCTACTGTTTCGGTTTTAATTCTTCAATTTTCCATCACACGTACCCTGAAACAGTCAAAAACACGAGCCACAGTAATTCTGACCACCAAACTATAAGTTTTACTAAAATTATAACGATAATATCTATTTATAACGATTTAGATTTTTATGAGTTTTTAGATATATTTTTATAGAATTTATACGATATTATCGTAAATATGATATAAACAGTCATATAATATGGTTATATTTTTATCATACATCACTTTCTCTGAGGCCCCAAGAGCCGCCGTCGCTTTCTTTAGTTCAGACTTGCGCTTCTCGGCGGCCTCAATCACCTTGTTTATACGAGTCCCAAGCTGAAAGAGAGAAACGAGTCAAGAGCCCGCTGGATACGCAAAGTATGAAAGAATGGAAATGCAAGAGAATTATAAACTCACCATAGAAGCGGCAATTCCAAATTGGCCCGACAGATCTTTCAGCTCGGCAACCTCATCACCGGCAGGGGCGTCGTCCTGAACCACGACGCGAGCAGTGATTCCCCTCCCGATCTCCATCTGAACCCCGGGCGATGACTCAAATCCTAAGCGACCCAAGGGGATGACATCAGCAATAGCCTCCCTGATTTGGCTCGCCTTATTCATGTCGAGGCCCTGGATAAAGTTGGCATCCAGCCACACAGCCTCCTTCCCCTTGTAACCACGGGGCAACATCCCAGTCGGCACCGGCTCCACCTCCTCAGGGGCCTCTTCAACAATAGCATCAGTGGCTCGCCTATCAGTGCGATCAGACCCTTTGCCGGCACCACCAGCAGTCTTGGTTTTCTCAGTTCTGGATCGCTTCTGACCCTGTGACTCCTTGGCCTGTTCGTCAGCTTGTGATCTCTTTTGGGCCACGGTCTGGCTTGAACTCGCAGGTTGTGGCGCCGCCGAAGCCTGGGTAGGATCAAATGTCTCATCAACAATGGATGCGTCCACGGTACGGGGGACCTTCCCCAGAGCTTGCTTCAAGGCCATCTGACGGGCCTTAGCCTCCTCATCAGCGAGCCTTTGCTTTTGAGCCCTGCGTTCGGTGGCGTCCATATCTGCAAAAGAGGTTCGTTAAAAACGGATCCAAAAGAAAGAAAACGACAATTTATGAAATAAGCAAACAAAGAGCAAGGAAGGTTACAAGTCGGCCTTCCACTCGGTTAGCCTCCACAAACCGCACACTCAGAGGGAAAGCATCTGCCCAAGTGGCAATCTCCTACCCAGTCAGGGTCACTCTCCTCAGGAACTATGGCAACCAATGGCTCCGCCTTACCCGGGCCCGCAATGCCAGCCATGCGCGCTAGGGGAAGAGCTTGGTCAAGAAAATCGACCCAAGCAACGTTCCGCAGAGAAGCCTTGATTCCATCTGATTGTATGAGCGCCATAAGTCCTTTGACAAGACGCCGCTCTGATATTAAAGGCTCGTCAATCGAAAGGGTGGACTTTCCCATGCGCTTTTCGGCCTTAGGAAACGGCTAGCCAACCTTGGATTCTACCTTAAGGATCCGCTCATGCCATCTGTGAATCTTATTTGGCAGCAGAAATAATAGGCGAGGCGTCTTGGTCCTCAATGATATTTGCCCCGGTATGCCTGTGCCGCAGAACAAATGAAATTGACCTAACAAAGTGAGCGTGGGTTCTATCTTCATCGTCCTACACATCACAATAAAGGCCATGATCTGAATGACGGCCCCGATAGCAAAGTCAGAAGGCAGAGCCCCCATAAGCCTGCAAATCTTAACAAAGAAAGGATGTTAAGGGTCAATTTGTAGTGTTTTATAAGGATATATTTTATATCAATATTCCCCATATATGGATGTTTTTCGTAGAATTCGAGCTTATAATCGATTAATTGAGCAAATGACGTTTTGAATAGTTAAAATGCAAAATCGAGTAAATATCGTGGTTTTATTATCTATTTTGTATGGTTTTACGTTTTGCTCGGTTTTGTCATCTTTTAGGTGCACAAATGTGGAATGGAAGAGGTCTAAATGATGTTTGATTGAAGATTAAAGTGGAAAGAAAGAGATACAAGAGGATGAAGATGAAATAAAGCTTGGGAAAATCCCGAAAACGACTCGTAATACGACGGGCTAATCAAAAGGCGTTTTACAAGAAGAGTCCTTAATGAAAGTTGTAGAGTTTTCCGAGAGCTTTTTTGTGACATTCGGATCATAATTTTTGGAGGTCTACAACTCAAGATATGAATTTTAGAAGTTTTATCCTAATTGGAAGAGGAAATACTCCAGCCGCAATTTATTAGCCGACATACTTCCAACCCTAATTAATTATTATTATTACTCCAGCCGCTTAAGATATCTATATATATATGCGCAGCTTTGGAACCAAAAAGATATCCCATAATTCATACAATAATCAAATTATCCAGCCGCAAATCACAGCAGCAGGGCGGCAACTTGAGAGCTTCAAGGCTGGTCACCCGAGCCTTGTGCTCGGGTGATCCGGGTTAGATTAGGATCGTTTTTCGTTCGTTTGTGGATTCGTGGTGCTCAACCATTGTATAAACTATGTGAGTTTATTTTAATTTATTCAATCCTTTTTATTTTCATGATCTTTAATTTATTTTGTATCTTTCTTTGATTATGATGCTATTATGTGAACTAGATCGAGAGATATGTTTACTAATTGATATGTTTACAACATACGAGAGTTGCGTAAACTAGATCACCATAGAAAGATAGGATTTTTTATCGTTAATTCGTGACAAATTAATCGATTAATTATCTAGGTTGTTAGATTCTAAAATACGAGAGTTAACTTGAATCTACACCTTCGTTTTGTATGTAATATTGATCTCAACATTCGAAAGAGGAGAGATCGATAATTGAATTCACTAAGAGATTAGGGATTCATAGCTTGAGAAAACAGATTCACTAAGAGATTAGGGGTTTGTGTCTCGTGTAAAGGTGAAACCACAATTTGAATTAAAATCATGAGATGAACTAGGATTGAAATCACTTGGTTTGTATTTTGTTTGATCCCATGTATCTTTAGTTTAGGTCGTTTTTATTATTTGTTCTAGCTTAGATTTATTTTAGTTGTTCTTTGAGTTTTTATGTTTAATCTTTCGTTTATTTGTTTTCTTGAGTAACAATTGAGAGGATTAATAAAATTAGATTCAACATCCCAATTCACTGTGGATCGACCCCTTACTTATCTCGCTCTACTATCAACAACCCGGTATTCGGCCGGTTAGGAGTTAGTTTTGCATATAGGTTAGGGTTTATAAATTTTCTTTTTGTTTAGTGATGCAAAATCCTCCCAACAAAGGATCGAATGGAGGTCTGATCCCCGCATAAAAATGATCAAAGTGTAGGATTAGGGTATCGTCTGGGCGGCGAGCGCAGACATAATCCTCACAGTCTTTGGGCTTAAGCTTATCCTCCTCCCTCGAGTAATCCAGCAGAGAGAACCTGTATATACTGGTGTCAATTTTAAATCGGCGCCGGATGAATCTGTTTACATCACCACTATCACAAAGCTGCGTCCACTTCTTCTCCAACGCCTTCTCATACTCCGCCAGGATAGCGAACTCTCTCAGCGCCTCAGGATTGTTGGGTGTCGGTTTCTTTGCCTTAGCAGTGGCCTCCCCAACGGTGATTTTGGGATCCCTCTTCCTCTTTGGTTTTTTAGGAAGCTCCCAGACAATTTTGCGAGGCAGGGGGGTATTCTCGTCCTCACTCGACCCCATTAGCTCGTGCAGAGCGGCATCCTCAATATACGCCTCGTCATGATCACCATCCTCGATAGTGCTTGCCCCCTGGGCCCGTGCCGTTTCCCTGCGACTCTTCTTACGTCGCGGGACGGGGTCAGGGAACAAAGAGTCCAACTCGAAAGGATCGTCGCCCACTCGAGCTGTGGCCTCTCCGCCGACTATCTCTTCAAGCGGGTCGACCCCGGCGGACATTTCGGGACTAGAGGGGTCATCATCCTCTTCCTCATGGGCATAGTCATATGCCTCCTGTTCTTCGTCGGAGTCGCCTCTCATGGAACGCTCTCCGTCAGACATCCTGCAAAAACAAGAGGAAAAGGTGGAGCTTTCAGACCTGGGATAATAAGAATTAAGCCAGGAAGGTAATCGCACCCATCTCGACGCCTTCCCCTCCGTTTTTACAGGAGAAAATGGAAAGCAATGTGCAAAAGAAGGGAAGTGCAAGCAAACATAGCCAAAAACAGGGGTTTCTGGGCTAAAATCGCCTGCCTCTCCCCCCTCTTTCTAGAAAAACAATCCCCCACACTAAGAGCTCCAACCCCAAAAAAAAAAGCCTTATCTTTTCCCTCAAACACCTTTCACATGAACTCATCCCCATACAGTGAATCAAAACCACTAAAAAAGCTCGAAATTCAGCAAGAAAAGCAAGGAGAAAGGGATAAGGAGGGAAGAATTTACCTGTTTGTGGGAGGAAGATGAAAAGAGCAGCCTTAAAAACACGCCGGAAACCACGAAGTCTACTTCAACCACCGCCAAACCCTCCCTGCTAGCCTTCACCGGAAACTTTTGTCAAATCCAGAGGAGAAAGCACTTGGAGAAAAATTATGAGAAATAGAAGAGGGAAAAGTGAGGAGGTATGAAGGAGGCCATCTTTATATAGGCAAGCAAGTTGCGATCGTGGGGCTGGGAGTTGATCCATCCAACGGTTGGAGTTTGCACGGTCGATGCGAATTCCAAAATTCAAAAACCGCAATCATGACAAAGGCTAATCAATGCCCACGTGCCTACTCGTAAAGTTACCCAGGGCGTTACGGCACACGTAATTGCAGTTATCAAGGGGGCCGACGTCAGCCACGATCTGACTAATAAACTGCCCCCAACAGCCCGTGAAGGATAAGATGGCCTTGCAGACGACAAGGTCGCAAAAACAGGCCCAGAGTTGCTTCGAAGGCCGCTTGCTTTGAAAGCACGGTCCTTAGTGAACAAGTCGCATCAGACGACAAGGTCGCAAAAACAGGCCCAGAGTTGCTTCGAAGGCCACTTGCTTTGAAAGCACGGTCCTTAGCAAACAAGTCACATCAGACGATGAGGTCGCACATACATCGTCCAAGAGCTCACTACTCCACACTCGGCCTTTTCACGAAAAATGGCCAAAATATGGAGTAGGGGGCCATTGATGATACAAATTATATCGCCACCATTTAGTCTCGGAAGCAGCCTGAGGAGGTTCTACGACTACATCTTCGGCGACGTCGAATGGTATTAAAATCAAGGCCGCCGCCAACGACCCTTCCTAGAGCTTCGTCTGAGCTAGGGGGCTGGTGGACGACCATGGACACAATGTTCTCTAAGGGCCCGCACAAGACTTGAGAAGAAAACGGGGGGCGATGGCCAGACAACGAAGCTGGCGACCTTGACGACCACAAAGGGTCGCCGCCTGGATATTATAACCACTTGCTGTTAGATATTTAGTATTTGCTTAGCTATTAAGACTAGTGACTAAGCTGCTTCGCACCGCCAGTCTTTTACTTCACCCCTAAGTCTAATCTTCCTATAAAAGGAAGTCTTGTGTAACCTAATCAGATATATTCTAATACACAAAAAACAGGCCAAAGCTCTGTAAAAGCAAACTCATCTCACCATCCTCCTCACGCTGCCGCCTATCTCCGGCTAATATACGAACAAACTACTCACAAACAAGCCAGATATCCACAGCACAAACACCGCAATGCCATCGTGACGATTTATGCATCGTCAACACCGTAAAGTGTTCTGGGCGCATTAATAGAAAATTAATCATGAGACCCGTACTCAGATTAATAAACGCTACGGACTAAGTTAATTTTAAGTACATATCACTAACTCAATCCTCTTGTGTATAGCCCTACACTGAGTTATGTGATTACATAAACGAGGTACTTAGGGTTTTCAGTAGTGTCTTAATTATAAGCATACATGCATATAATAAGATGAATTATTAAATTCTGTCATAAAAACAATTAGATAATTATCTTTCGGGCACTACACCTAACAATCTCCCACTTGCACGAAAGTCAAGTGGATTAATTGTTTTAGAGCACATCCTTTATATCTATATCTACAACATTCTCCCACTTGCTCAAAACAAGTGAGACATATCCCCAAGATTCATACCCTCCAAGCGCATCTTAGTAATTCATCCTTCCAAGCACGACCGGAGTGTGCCGCCGCAGGGTAGGTCAGTGACCCGGCGCGTACTTAGAATCCGAATACCATGTGACTCGGTACACTGATCAGGTAGGTTGGCGGCTTGAGTCAATCTTTGGGATCAAAACGTCGCCTTTCCATCTAATCCGGTGGTACGATTTCAATATGCTTATGACCTCTAGTGAATGCAAAATCCTTATGAGCTACCTCTCCAATGTTTTCACAATGAGGTGGTATCGTCTTACTGGATAATACTTTATCACATGAGTAAACACTGAGACCGAGATCGATTTAACGATCATCCCCAATCTGACCTAAAGCCATAATCAGTGTTATCACTTATATTCTAGTTACACCTGAATATACTAGCATATTATTCCTTATTTTCCCGAAGAGACTTGAGGATTTACTATACATCCCATTTGGTATTCATCCTCAGGTTTAGACAAGCATTCCTGACAGGTAGGGTAGACTACATCGTTGAATGTTGCATTCCTCTATGCAAGAACATCTTAACCAGGTGAATGGATGGGATTGCCAATGATCGATTCTTGAGAATTTGAGCGAATCAAATCCTTAAGAATGAATCCCGATGGCATGTCAGACTCTGACTTCAGATAACACACCCATGTTGTTTCCAACTGTTTTAGTGTTACCATTCACAAACACTAATCTACATACTAATTTACTAATATTGATGCCCAGTCTATGAAAGACTTATCAACATTCTGGTCAAGTCCACATATTAAAATATATGACTTTAAAATGACCTAGAGGTTTGCTTTAATCCCCAAAGGATATAAGCTGTGGCGGGCATCCTACCAAAGGTTCTATCTGAATAAATTAAGATACCGTTAGTCTCGCAAATAGGTCTTAGGGAATCACCCCTATTTTTTGCTTTGTAACGAATCCGTTATTTGTTCTTTTCTAAAACCCTTATGTTCTGAATGAGTTCAGATTCCGTTGTTCGGCAAGGAAGTCTTAGGGAATCACCCCTATTTCCCGCTTTCTGACAAAATCAAGCAAGGCTAAGTGGTAAGAAAGATCACGGTCTGGTTAACTCTCTACTGTTTAGGGAATCACCCTTAAATTACTTAGCTTTGCGTTGAAAGTTAAACTTTCCTATTCATTCGACTCTTCTACGTGTAGTTCCAATTACTCCCACTGGGCCTGAGATACTCAGGTGGTTCTACAAGAGTTTCAACAGAATTGGAGTATCAAACTCCATTCATAGGGTTATGGCTTTTAAACCAACCTCTATGATCAGGATCCTACACAGCCCACAAAGGACTATAGGTCATCAATCTACCCTATAGACCGTAAGATCCTGCAATGGGTAATGGACAAACCATACTCCCACTACGTTCGGGGTGGATCGATATACTTATCTAGTTTAGTAGTTTTTATTAGTGTTATCACCAACTGCCGGTGTTGGATGTGGACTGAACAAATCAGTTAGTAACATCTTGAGTACAAATACTTCAAGATCTAAGGTTGTTATTTATAGACTTTATCAGACCGAGTTTGACAGTATAACCGTCATTCTCTGATTTTACGAGTTTTATAATCAACATTTACTCAATGTATTAAGATATTTCACGCTCTGAACGTGTACGCAAAATTTCCAGTCCTACCTTCAAGCACTAAGTGCTAAATGTCTATATTTGCGGAAGTGGGGTGAACCGAATTCACTCCGTATCCACAAATTTGTAGGCATCTTCTAGATAGACTTCTCGGTTTTACATGATAATGTAAGCCGTTATTATTGCAACTAATATCTTAAATGAGTGAAGCAGTGTATTGTAGCACATCAATAACTATATAAGGCAAATTTATAGTGTATCCCTTAGTGAAAACATTTCACTAGGAGGCAGGCCGAGAATCAGTCCCGAAGACTACGCAATAACCTATTTCTGAGTATGAAATACTCTATCTCTGGTGAAATCAGAGATTTCCTCCAAATATTTTGGATAAACTTACCGGAGTCTCAAATAGTTGTCAGACAAGATGTCACTACTTCAAAAGATCCCACTAGCTTGTACCTTTCATATGACCCCGAAGGATGTTATAAACAAGCTATGTTACTTCTTTAAATCTATTACCCTTTCCTGATTGAAAGGAAACTTAGTCATTTTTCCTTTGAGACAGTGTTCCTTTGACTGGGAGATAGGAATCACCCTAAGCCAGTCTTCAGATCTTGTCTTTAGGGAATATGCACTAATTAATAGAATAGAAAGAAGAGTTTATCGAAATACGGAAACCATTTGCGTTTATATATTTTAAGATGTGTTACTAATACCTTTTCAGCAATGCTTAGTGGTTCTGACTTTATCAAACAAAAGTCCGAGTCTTGGATTCGTGCGATGAATGTTATATTCATCGTCAATAAGACAAACAAATTATCCTATTGAAAATGAATACGTTCGTGCCAACGAATCCGAAAACAGAAAATGAATTTTCTGTGATACTCAAGAATTGAATCCGAGATTCAATTCCTTATATCACTCCCACTAGTCTATCTGAAATAACTGCCCGTTGTCTATTTTATTTATCGTTTAATGCAAAGCTACCTAGTTCTTCCAAAGAACTTTAGCTTTCGAGAAAATTGCTAAGGATGCATTGGTCAGTGATCCGAAATCACTTTCCTTATCCTCTAATTTCCAATTTATTAATTTTCCGGTTTAGCCTTAAAACTACTTAGTTTAGATGACTAACACGTATAAACATTCTTTCCCATTCTCGACTTTCCTTAGATGGAAACAGTCTTGAACTAGCAGTTCATTTGAGTAGACACTACTCTTGAACTGTGGGATGTTCAGTGTTATTTGCTTGGACTATCGATTTTCCTAATCGTCAAATCATAAGACCAAAGCTCCTCACTGACCTATCCGCCATTTGTAAGGTCATCCCCATGGGTTCTAGCTCACCCAACCTTAAATTTTTGTACAAGGCCCTAGGCATTAAGCTCACAGAAGCTCCTAGGTCACACAACACATTTTCATTCACAGTATCACCAATAGTAATAGGGATGGTGAACCCACCTCGATCTCTCATTTTCGGGGGTATCTTACAATCAAAAATCGCCGAACACTCTTCATTCAAACATACCAAACCTTCCATTTTACTCTTATCATTTAACAAGCCTTTTAAGACTTTACAATAAGCAGGCATGTTTGCAAGTGCTTCAAGAAAGGGAATGGTCAAGTCAATTTTATGCAAAATTTCAATGAAACGGTTCTAGCTTGGTTCAAACAACTTTTTACATGACCTTTAGGTGGGTAGGGTAAAGTACTTAAATCAAAATCGGGAGAGAGGCGGGATTATACCATTCTTACCTTTCACGCGTGAAGGTGAGGTCTCACTTATGCCCTTCTTCTCCATTGCTTTACTCGGTTCCTCTTCTTCAATGTCAATTGCCACAAACTCCTTCTCCTTGTCTGTCACTTTCTCTTTCTTTGCATTCGCCAACTCTTCATTTACGGCCTCCAATTCTCTTCTCATTGCTTCCAACTCTGTCTCAATATTTCCTTTTTCCAAGTCTTCTTCCTCAACCGGCCTATAGAAAACATCATCTTCATCAATACCCCTTTCTCTCTTTGACAGATTTTGAGTCCTTTCTCCTCGAACATTATCAACATTCACCTCTTTACCACTTCTCAAAAATAGGGCCTTCACATTTTTGGGATTATTTTCCATGTCGCTCGGTAAGCCTCCTTTCAAGTTCATGGCATTATCGGTGATTTGCCCCATGTGTGTTTCGAGATACCGAATGGCGGACCCCGTGCTCACCTTGAACTCTCTTATTTCCCGATTTTGTTCCGCTATAACCCAAGCTTGATCTTTCAAATGTTTGCTTTGTTCTAGCATGGTCTTGCACATTTGTTCCAAAAGATTTTTGGTGGAGCTCTTTTGCGGAATGGGAGAAAGTGGTGTAGGAGTTGCTTGGTAAGTACCCCCTTGTTGTTGTCTTTGGTGAGAGGGTTGATAGAATTGAAATTGTCCGTGAGAAGGTTGGCATTGTGATGGGAGTCAACTTTACGTGACTCCGGTGCATTAATTACCCCCGTTTATCACACTTTCAGCACAATTTTGGGTAAAATAGACCATTTTCGGGGTGATATCGTGAGCTTATGGCACGGGGAACGAATCCGTTACTTTGATGAATTTATACCCCTTTTTGTTGATATTAACCCCATTCCCGAGCACTTTTACCCTCTGGAATTGTTTGGATGTTGTGGTTGTTTATGATATTGAAGGGTATTGGTGTCTCGAGGACCCGGAAGGTGACGATTTGTGGTGAAAAAGCATGCCCGAGGCAAGACGAGGGCCTAAAAAGGGAGAAAAGTGAAGATTTGGGGAAACAGGGGTTCAAACGCGCGTTTGAACCCTCCAAACGCACGTTCCATACATCAAACGCGCGTTTGAATCCCTAAACGCGCGTTCCAGAAGTTCAGATTTGGTTCAGAGTTGAAGCCCTCTAAACGCACGTTTGGAAACCAGGCCAAACGCGCGTTCCAAGATCCTAAACGCGCGTTTGAACCTTCCTAAACGTGCGTTCCAGATGAAGAACAGTCAAGTCCCTGCCCAGAAGTTATGCGAAACGCACATTTCAGCCAAGCGAAACGCGCGTTTGAAGATGCCAAACGCCCGTTCCAGCTCCCCTCTAAACGCGCGTTTGGACCATTTTTGCAGCAGATTTTCCCTTCACCTATAAATACCCCCCTTAGACATTTTCTTGGATATCAAGCTTTTCTTAGCAAAACTCTACCCATCTTTTGCTCGAATTTTGTAATAGCTTAGAATACTCTCTCTTAGTGTAAATCAACAACATCTTAGCATAATCTTTCCATTTCTTAGCTTAGATTTTCATTCCAAACACTAAGAGACCATGATGTGATCCGTAGCCGAATCAGATCCGAAATTGCTGAAGGACCGACTGAAGGCACCAATAATACGAGCACCGCGACCCCTAGTTAACTCGTAACTAAGAACCTTGGTATGACCTCAACCCTTAGATAACCCGTATCTAAGAACCTTGGTATACGAACGCCACAAGGTCTGCTCAGAACCTTGATAAGTTCCGTTTGGAATCCACCAAACACCGGCGTTGGAATCCACCAAACACCAGCGTGAGAAAACTCACCAAAGCTTAAAAACTTCAAATAAAATATATCAAAATTTGTCTATGATTACAATGACTCTTAATGCCTTTATATAGGCTACAGACTCCAAGACTAATTGCTAATCTAGCAATGTGGGACAAAATAACTATAAATAAAAACAAAAACAAAAATAGAATACTATCTAACCAATGTGGGATAATAAAAGTTAACTAAAAATAAATAAAAGACTCCAAATAAATTTGACAAGTTTCTTCTCGATGGGAATCACATCATTCCCTCCCGGCTCCAAAAGGATTCGTCCTCGAATCAAAAGGATGTCGTAAAATGCACCATCAAGGACAAAACAGGTCGAACCAACAACGAACATCAATGATATGCCCGGATCAAATACAAGGCGGACATGCCACTTCAAATCAATATATCTTCGAGATGTTGATGCATACATCACCAAGGAAACCAATGAGTAGTAATCTTGCAGGTGCTCAATGCAAATAATGCTCTCCGGAGCAGCAACATAGGCATAGGGATTAGAAGCCGGAATAACTGCACAATACACCGCAAAAGGATCAATGAAGGTGTGCGTCGGTTTGCCATCAATGTCAACTGGGACAAGAACATCCATAGGAAATATATTGGTTTGATTGGTTATAGCAGATAGCCCAGTTTGCTCCTCAAGCGGATGATCTTCATGTACCTGCAAAGAAGACGAAGTAGAACTCGAACAAGTGGGCGGTGAAGTAGGACCAACTGTCCCATCTGCCTCGATTTTCTCCACCACTAATGTGATATCCTCGGTCTGCGTCACAACATCACACTCCATTTCATTCTTTAGCTCCACCTCACCTCCACTCTCGCCGTTTTTCAATTCTGGCTCAATATTTTCTGCTTCCACCAAGTTCACATCAGGAATCGCACCCCTATCTATTTCCATGGCCTTAGAATCCCCTATTTGAAAATCACATTGTTTCATAGGGGGTAGGGATTCTAATACATGCTTCTTGCCACCAAAAGAAAAAGAATAGCGAGTCCGGGACGCATTATGACGTACATTATGCAAAGATAGCCATGATTTCCCTAGTGTCAAATGCACATCACTCAGTGGCACCACATCAAATGATACAATATCTTTATAACGTCCAATGGATATTGGAATCCGTGCATACCGTGTAACTTTAACTCGATGACTTCCCTCAACAATGTAGTAAGGATGATGAAGCCTTTCCGTCCGCAAATTTAACTCCTTAACCACATCTTTACTAATTAAATTTTCTTCTTCATCATGATCAATACACAACTCATATTCATAATCTCCAATAAAACATGATGTGTAAAACAAGTTGTTACCTTGACCAACACGGTTACCTCTACCACCATGATCACCTCTACCACTGCGGTTATCTCTACCACCACGGTTAAATTGCTCAGTTACCCCCTTTAACATATTCTTCATCTTATTCATCATATCATCAAAACGTTGTTCTATTACCAAATTTTGATTCATCATATCTTCAAAATTCCGAAAATAGACATCTATAGGACACTCCTTTGACATTTCTCAAGATTGAAACTTACTAATAATTCCCACAACAATAATAATTCTCAACACAAAATTGCAACAAGTACCCACCATCATTAAAAAGTTGATCCTTTCTTTTTTGGTTTTTTTTTAATATGTAAACAAGGAAACCTAATTGGGCCACAATTTGGGGGTCAAAGTTGGCGGCTAATCTAATCAAAGGAGTTACGGATTTTTATTTTTTTATTTTACAAGCGTGTCACGTAATAATCACAAGAACAATTGTTGGATGGATGCAAAAGAGAGAAATAGTAATACGCCGAATCGACAAAGGAGGGATAAGGTGGATTTTTTTTTTTCAAACTGATGCAAGATCCGAGGTACGGCTGCAAAGGCTGGAAAAGAGAGGCGAATTTCTTTTTGCTCTCCTTTTTTTTGGTGCTAATCAAAACCGTACAGAAATTGAACAAAAGCTGGAAAATTATCTGTCTATTTTTTTTTAATAAAAAGAACAGAAGCACAAAGAGCAGGCTGGTTTTTTTTTTTTTTTTTTTGATAAACAAAAGGGGAAAACGCAAGATCAAGGAAAATAGAATGCTGGGACCTTTTCTAATTTTGTTTTTTTGTCTATGAATGGAAGGGGAAAAAAACGCAGGAAAAAAAAGAAAAAGGAAAACAAGGATATTTGGTTACCGTCAGTGTCTATCTCTGATACCAACTGAAGTGATCCGTAGCCGAATCAGATCCGAAATTGCTGAAGGACCGACTGAAGGCACCAATAATACGAGCACCGCGACCCCTAGTTAACTCGTAACTAAGAACCTTGGTATGACCTCAACCCTTAGATAACCCGTATCTAAGAACCTTGGTATACGAACGCCACAAGGTCTGCTCAGAACCTTGATAAGTTCCGTTTGGAATCCACCAAACACCGGCGTTGGAATCCACCAAACACCAACGTGAGAAAACTCACCAAAGCTTAAAAACTTCAAATAAAATATATCAAAATTTGTCTATGATTACAATGACTCTTAATGCCTTTATATAGGCTACAGACTCCAAGACTAATTGCTAATCTAGCAATGTGGGACAAAATAACTATAAATAAAAACAAAAACAAAAATAGAATACTATCTAACCAATGTGGGATAATAAAAGTTAACTAAAAATAAATAAAAGACTCCAAATAAATTTGACAAGTTTCTTCTCGATGGGAATCACATCAGACCACCTTTTAATTACTTCTTTATTTTGTACTTTTTGGATCTCAACTCGAATTTCTGCAATTTAATGGTATATTTCTCTTCTCTTTCACTTGTTATGGCTCTTATTTACTGTTTTATACATGTTTTGATTAGTATAATGAGTAGCTAAACATCTACATAGTCGAATCATGTGAAATTTGGTGAAATCACTCTTTGGGTGATGAAATTGGGAGTGGGTAGTGCTTTTTATTGTTATATCTTGCTTGTTTCATGTCTTAGAACTTGTTATAACGGAATTGGGCTAGATTGATCACCTAGGTCAAAATCACACACATCACTCTTGAGAGTTGTTCAGAGAGAGGGGTGTGGGAAAAGGGTTCTAGGATCGCATTGTAGTGCGAGGTTACTCGTTTTAACGTTTAAACGGCTCTCGTGTTTAACATGTCTTGTGAGTGAGTCTTCCTTAGGGAAGGTTAGTTGACTTGGCATAAGGTGTTGGGGAAGAGTTGTTCAGACCCTAGCACCGGGATTAGGAGCACGTACCCGTGAAATTGAATGTAAGAGTATGTTCGTTATTGCACACTCCCGGTTTTGTCATTCCATTGGGTGAAACTAGCTATTTTGATCATGGTTCGGCTATGTCCCTTTAACTATCTTTAAAACCTAGTAGTTTAATCTTCTTTCTCCCTTTCTATCTTTAGACTCGTTAGTTAGAATCACTTAGTGTCGCTGTAGTAAACAAAACCTTAAAATCATTGATCACCTAGACTAAGCATCACGTTCACTTTGGTACTTGCAAGCACGATTCCTTTGGGTTCGACCTCGTACTCCTGTAGCTATTCTAGCAATCGACCCGGTACACTGCCGGTTAGAGAGTTAGTTTACCCACGGTTTCGAGTCTTTACAAATTGTTTTTGAAAGGGTGGATTTTAGCTCAATCAAAATGGCGCCGTTGCCGGGGAATTGTGTGCTATTTGTGATATCTTGTAAGTGAACCGAAGGCTTGGGCCTAGGTTTTATTTTACTGTTTTCTTGTTGTTTGCTTTTTGTAGTGCATGACCCGGAGATCTCAAACACCACTCGAACCTTACATAGACGGAATTGAAGCTTACGCAAGGCGTAGAAACAGTCAAAGAAGAAGAAGTCGTCAAATAGAGGAGTCGATTCCGGTCTCAGAAGAGGATAGTTTGGGTGAGTTCGGAGAAGGATCCGACATGGCTCAAAACGGTGGACAAGGTTTGGAAGGAAATTTGGGGAACAATAATGGAATCCCAGTTCCAAACCCGCCTCTTGTCAACAACATTGCACAAGGAGGTGGGAATGGACAAGGAAACAATGTTGTGAATGCGAATGGGCCAATACAACATAATGTTCAACATGAGGCTCAAGGGAATCAAATGGATCCCGCTCTTATGCAACAATTCAATGCATGGATGTTGAACCAGTTTCAACAGAACCAAAACCAAGCTCACAATCAAGGTGCAAATGCGATGCCAAATTGGTTCAACGGTCAACAAGAGCAAAACCAAGGTGGTTTGACTTGTAGAGATTTTGTGCTAGCTCCTACGGCAAACATGGGGCATAGTCCGATTCGAATGCCACCGGTGGCCGCCAACAATTTGGAATTGAATAGAAACATCATACATTTGTTGGGAGACAACGCTATATTCAAGGGAACCGCTCTAGAAAATCCTCACTTATTCATTGATCACTTTCTCCAAATAGTGAACTCAACAAAGATCAATGGAGTGAGTGATGAGGCGCTCAAACTTATGCTTTTCCCGTTCGCCTTGAAAGAGCAAGCTAAGAGGTGGTATGACTCGTTGCCTAATGACTCTTTACACACATGGGAAGAAGTGGTCAAGACTTTTCTACTCAAATATTACCCCCCATCGAAGACCATGGATATGAAAGAAGCTATCATGTCATTCAATGCTTATGAAGGAGAAGAACTACATGAGTCATGGGATCGGTTTAAGGCTTTGTTGAGGGAGTGCCCGGGGCACGGATTGAGATCGTACGAGGTAGTTCATGCTTTCTTCAGGGGTTTAGACCAAGTGCATCAAAGTACCTTGCATGCTTCGTGCAATGGAGATATTATGAGTATGGTACCCGAAGTAGCTATGAACCAAATTGAGAAGATTTCCGAGACTTCGAGGCAATATATATCGTCGAGTAGAAAAGGGACAAGAAGTAAGAAGCCCGGTTTAGTTGAAGTTAAAGAAGTAGAGGCAAGTGATCAATATCATGCTCAAGTACAAGCGATGGAGCAACAGTTAGGGAGATTGCAAAAGGAGAATGAGAGTGCTAAGCTTTGCCAAATTTGTAGTGGATCACACTCGGCAAAGGATTGTAGGATGACGACTAAAGCTCAAAATATGGCTTATCCTCAATCCTCGACTCAAGGGCAACCTAGTACCCCATCTCAAGATAGCATGAATGAGTTGGCTAAGCGGATGATGAGTATTTGTTCTATGGAGCAATGGAATACGGGGCCCCAATACCAAAGCCAAGTGCAAAGCCCCTATCAAGGCCAATATATGGGGGAGCAACAAGGTGGGCAGCCGTATGAAGAATCCCAAGATGTGAACTATGTGGGACAAGGTCAAGGAGGGAATTATGGAAATCAAGGTGATGGTTCTTGGAGGAATAACAACAATCAAGGTTGGAACCGAAATCAACACCAAGGCCAAAACCAAGGTTATAGACAAGGACAAAATCAAAGCCAATCTTCACAAGGGCAAGTCTATCAACCTCCACACCAAAGGCAACAAGGAGGGTATAATCAACAAGGTTCTAACAATCATCAAAACCCTCCTCCTTTGGCTCCTATACCTCAAAAGAGTTCAACCGATGTCATCTTGGAACAAATGAACAAAAACTTTGCGGAGATCAAGAAAGACATGGTTGAGATGAACTACAAACATGGGTCCGCCATCAAAAATCTTGAGACACAATTTGGTCAAGTGGTGGAACATGTTCAGTTGAAGGGCGGTTTACCGAGTAACACCGAAAAGAATCCAAGAAGTGTAAACGCCATCTTAACTCGAAGTGGTAAAGTGTTGAGAACTAGTGGAGAAAAGAAAGTCCTATGGGAGGACAAGGCTAGAAAAGCTCCTATTGAGACGGAAGCGGGAGCTATGGATGGTGATATAGATGGGATTGAAGATGATGAAGATCATGGGGAATATATCAAGAAGAAGGAAGTAGAAAGGAAAGAAGCTCAAGCTAGGGGAGATTTTGTGGTTATCGATGTGAAAGAGGAGGAACCAACTAGAAGAGAAGGGAAAGAGCCAATGAAAGAGCCGTCTTCCCCACGCACCAAAGGTAAGAAAGGTATGATCCCTCCTCCTTCTAAAGATTTTGATTTGAGTACTCTCCCTTATCCCCCTAAGAATCATAGACAAAGTTGCTTGAATAAGGCACAAACTCGATTCATTGAGATTTTGCGAAAAATTGATTTGAACATTCCTTTTCTTGAAGCACTTGCAAACATGCCCTCGTATTGTAAGTTTTTGAAAGAGTTGCTAACAAAAAAGGGTAAAATGCAAGAAGTTGTGTGTTTAAATGAAGAGTGTTCCGCTATTTTTGATGGAAAGTCTAGGATCCCCCCGAAAGTTAGAGACAAGGGTAGTTTCACTATTCCGGTTACTATTGGTACAACTCATTTTCCTAGTGTCCTATGTGATTTGGGGGCTAGTGTAAGCCTAATGCCCCGTGCTATATATGAGAGTCTTGACCTAGGAGAGTTGGAGCCAACGGGGATGACCCTTCAAATGGCGGATAGGTCTATTAGGGAGCCTATGGGAGTGATAGAGGATGTCATAGTGAAAGTGGATAAGTTCGCCTTCCCGGTAGATTTTGTGGTGCTAGACATGGAGATGGACTCCAAAACACCTTTGTTGTTAGGACGTCCCTTTTTAAACACCGGGAGGACTTTGATAGACATTGCAAGCGGTGAGATTAATTTGAGAGTTGGAGATGAAAAAGTCGCGGTCAATGTCTATAAAGCCATGAAACATCCTAAGGAGAGCCCTGAGGACTGTTTTTCTATTGATGCTATATATCCTTGCGTTTCGGAACATGTTGACATGCAGGTGTATAAAGATGAATCCGATGAATGCATGACTAGAGTGAGTACGGAACCCGATGAAGAAGAAGAGTTGGAAGGGGAAGCAAAAGAGCTCGAAGAGACGGCTTTCGTGGGTGAAAGGTGGACCAAGAAGATTGATCTTGGGCTTGAAGGAGAGTTGGAGAAGCCATCAATTGAGGACCCACCAAAAGACTTGAAAATGAAGCTGCTTCCACCCCACTTGAAGTATGTTTTTCTTGAAAATAATGATTTACTTCCTTTGATTATTTCTTCTACACTAACGGCTTTGCAGGAAGATGAATTAGTGAAGATGCTTAAGAAGCATAAGCGTGCTTTTGGTTGGAAGATGTGCGACCTTAAGGGTATTAGTCCCACCATTTGCCAACACAAGATTATTCTGGAAGATGGAGCAAAGCCGGTAAGGCAACCCCAAAGAAGACTCAATCCACACCTCCAAGAGGTTGTGAGGAAGGACGTGGTCACAATGTTGAAGCTAGGGATTATCTATGCCATCTCGGATAGCAAGTGGGTGAGTCCCACCCAAGTGGTGCCGAAGAAGGGAGGTATGACCGTGGAGATCAATGACAAAGGAGAGGAGGTGCCTAAGCGTTTGGTAAGTGGTCATAGAATTTGCATTGATTATCGTAAGCTAAATGACCAAACCCGTAAAGATCATTTCCCCCTCCCTTTTATTGATCAAATGTTGGAAAGATTGAGTGGCCATGCTTTTTATTGTTTTCTTGATGGGTTTAGTGGGTATTACCAAATACATGTGGCTTTAGAGGACCAAGAAAAGACTACCTATACTTGCCCCTATGGTACCTTTGCCTTCCGTAGGATGCCTTTTGGGTTGTGTAATGCACCCGCGACATTCCAACGGTGCATGGTTGCCATATTTGCGGATATGATAGAAAAGTTTTTAGAAGTCTTTATGGATGATTTTAGTGTGTTTGGTGATTCCTTTGAGGAATGTCTAGATAATCTTGAGAAAGTGTTGAGTAGATGTGAGGAGACAAACTTGGTGCTAAATTGGGAGAAGTGTCATTTGATGGTTACGGAGGGGATAGTCTTAGGGCATAAGATATCTAGTAAGGGTATAGAGGTAGACAAGGCTAAGGTTGAAGCGATAGCTAAGCTTCCTATGCCCACCAACCTAAAGACTCTTAGGGGTTTTCTAGGCCACGTGGGGTTCTATCGTAGGTTCATTAAGGATTTCTCGAAAATAGCCCGTCCTCTTACTCTTCTTCTTGGAAAAGACGTCCCATTTGATTTTGACAAAGCTTGTGTTGAAGCATTTTTTATGCTCAAGCAATTGCTTGTATCCGCTCCCATCTTAGTTGCCCCGAAATGGGATCAAGAATTTGAGCTCATGTGTGATGCGAGTGACACCGCGGTTGGTGCGGTCCTCGGTCAAAAAATCGACAAAATCTTCAAGCCTATTAGTATCCCGCACACCTTGAATCCGCCCAACAGAACTACACCACCACTGAAAAAGAGCTTTTAGCAGTCGTCTTTGCGTTCGATAAGTTTCGGTCTCATCTCGTAGGTTCTCGGGTAGTTGTCCACACGGATCATGCCGCTTTACGTTATCTCTTTGCCAAGCAAGATGCCAAGCCCCGTCTCTTAAGGTGGATCTTGCTCTTGCAAGAGTTTGATTTAGAGATCCGTGATAGGAAAGGTTGTGAGAACGTCGTAGCCGACCACTTAAGTCGTATGGAGCTTAGTGAGGAGTTGATTAAAGCACAAACTGAGATAAACGATTCTTTTCCTCACGAGCAACTCTATGCACTTGACACCCTTCTTCCGGCTAAGAAAGGAAACTTTCTAAAAGTCAGTAAGGAAGGTAGTCCTTGGTTTGCTCCTTTTGTTAACTACCACGAGTGTGGTTTTGTAGATCCCGACCTTGACTCTAACCAAAGGCGTAAATTCCTTAGTGAGGTTGGTAAGTATGTGTGGGAAGATCCCTGTTTATATAGGTTGTGTTCGGATGGTATTTTGAGGAGGGGCATTCCAGAAAGTGAAATTTTGAGTGCTCTTTCGTTTTGTCACGACAAAGAGGCCGGAGGCCATTTCTCGGGGCAAAGAACCGCTTTGAAAGTGTTGCAAAGTGGGCTATATTGGCCCACTCTGTTTCGAGACGCACATGCTTATGTGAAATCTTGCGATGCTTGTCAAAGGTCCGGTCGTATATCTAGAAGGAGTGAGATGCCTCAGAAGCCGATCATAGTGTGTGAGATTTTTGACGTGTGGGGCATTGACTTCATAGGCCCCTATCCCTCTTCGTGTGGTAACAAGTACATCCTAGTCGCGTGTGATTATGTGTCCAAATGGGTTGAAGCCTTAGCTTCACCCACCAATGATAGGAATGTTGTATCCGGTTTCTTAGAAAGAACATCTTTTGTCGGTTTGGGGTGCCTCGTGCTATAATCAGTGATAACGGAAGTCATTTTGCCAACAAGCCGTTTGATAAACTTTTAGAGAAATATGGTGTGAAACACAAGTTAGGTACCGCTTACCATCCCCAAACGAGTGGTCAAGTTGAAGTCACGAATAGGGGTATTAAGCGTATCTTAGAGAGGACGGTAGACACGAACGTCAAAAGTTGGTCTTTAAAGTTAGATGATGCTTTGTGGGCCCATAGGACAGCCTTTAAGACACCCCTAGGCATGTCACCTTACATGATAGTCTATGGTAAATCTTGTCATCTTCCCGTAGAGATCGAACACAAGGCTTATTGGGCCATCAAAATGCTTAACCTCGATGATACCTTAATTGGTGAGAAGCGTATGGCCCAATTGAATGAACTAGATGAGTTCCGCCTTTGTGCTTATGACCTTTCCACAAAGTATAAAGAAAAGACTAAGTTACTCCATGACAAGTTGATTAAACCTCGTGTTTTCAATGAGGGTGATGAAGTCTTGTTCTACAATACTCGTTTGCATCTTTTCCAAGGGAAGTTGAAGTCTAGGTGGTCCGGTCCCTATGTTGTGTCGAAAGTCTATCCGTCCGGTGCTATCGAAATCACCCATCCTAAGTTTGGCACGTTTACCACTAATGGCTTGCGGTTGAAAAGGTATGAGCGGTTGCCCTACGATGAAGCACTAGAAATAGTGCATCTTGAAGATCCCGTACCTTGTGATGAATCTTGTAAGTCTTGTCACGGACTTTAAACCTTGACTCGTATGATTCTGAATCCACCTTTCCATCTTTCTACCCTTTCTCGCCTTGTGCCAACGGTATAACTTTGAAAAAGTTGGCACCGTATAATCCATCTTGTCGAGCCAACGACGTGAAACAAAGGCGCTTGGGGGAGGCAACCCACCATCTCGTAGTTTGTTGAGTTAGTTTGGTGTTTCTAGAGGTCTCGGGGTAGTTAGAATCAAGTGTGTTGTAGAAATCTTGAGTTTTCCTTGTTTCTGGTCTAAACGCCCGTTTATACCTTTCAAACGCGCGTTTGCAGCTTTTTCCTCCCAAACACGCGTTTAGAACCATTTCAAACGCGCGTTTGGAGCCCCAACTCTCTGATCGTGATCCCCCTTTCCAAACGCACGTTTAACTCTACAAACACGCGTTTGAGCTTGCGAAACGCGCGTTCCACCTCTTTCAAACGCGCGTTTGGACTCCTCTCCTTTAAATACCTGACCTTCAACCCGGCGTTCCAAAAATCGGATTTTCTCAACCCTAGCCGTTCGACAGCCGCGTTTCAACCCCTTTCACTCGAAATTCTTCGTTTCTCACCCGTTTTTGGCGATTCAAAGCCCATTCAACACCTCTCAACCTCTTCTTTTGATTTCAACAAGCCATTCCAATAACAAATCCCCCAAAATCCTCGATTCGATCGGTAGTTTTGGCGTTTTTTCTCCATAGTCGAATTTGCTCAAATTCGACGTTTCGAGGCTCGTTCTTCGCTCCAAATCGTTCCTATCATCTCTCTTAAGCATAGAACAGGTAAATTTCGATTTTTCGTTTAAGTTTCGGTTAGGGTTAGTTTTTTGGCCTATTTTGGTTTAACGCCCCTTTCCCGTTATTTATTGTTTATTGATGTTATATCCTGTTTCTGTTTGTTTTGTTTGTGTTAATGATCGATGGTGAATGGTGTGGCTTGTGTGGGGTGTTTTGTTGTGGATGGTTGGTTTGTTTGAAATCCCGGTTGGATGATAACCGGGTCGTTTTGTTGTTGATATTGGTTGTTGGGTGTTGTTTGGATGATTTTCAGTGAGAATGAGGGAAACTAAACGAAAGGAAACCGAGGGTAAAGGTAAGGGAAAGCAACCAGTGACTAGGCAAGTGCCCAAAAAACAGAAAACCCTAGTTTATCCTCGGGGACCTACGGGTGGTATTCGGATCCGAGACACAGTTGAGAGTAGAAATCCTCGAGCCCTTAGGACAGCAGGACAGTTGAGGGATGAGACCTCAGATGAGGACTTTGAACCGGATACCGAGGGGAGGAATACCAGTAGTGATAGTGAGGAAGCTACGGACTTTGAGAGCGATGTGCCCTTGGCACATTTGCAAGCCAAAAATGTTAAGACTAGTGCACCCAGGTCACACAAAGAGTTAGGGAAGACCAGGCCTCCCATTATCACTGTAAGCACGAACTTTCCAGGGTCACCTCTCTTGGTTGGTAAGTTTTCATAATTGATCATTGAACAATCCTCACCAATCAGCCTCTCCATGTCTGACAACTTCCTTTTTGAAGAAACAACATCCTTGATGAATTTTGTATACTTAGGCATTTCAACCAAGACCTCGGATAATGGAAGATTTACCTGAGTATTTTTTAAAAGATTAAGCACCTTTTCATACTTCTTATCTTCACTTAAAAGGATGTTGCTCTTTCTTGGTGGAAATGGAAGCTTTTTCAATTCATTCTCAGAAAAGATTTTCTTCGAAGACGCACTGATAGCTTTGTCTTCCAGATCCTTCCACCGAACCGCTTTTTCAACCTTTTTATTAGTCGGGGATCAGCCTCCTGACTCACACTCGATTCTTCATTCCTCAGGGGATCAGCCACCTGAGGACTTCCAACTTTTTCACCTCTCAGGGGATCAGCCACCTGAGTATTCTCTTTTGGCAAAGGGGAGTGTAGGTGCTCAGCTTCCCCTCCTGCCTTATCAATGGCAGGAGGGGCTAGTGGTTTCCCTGGTAGGAAGGACCACTAACTTGAGTACCGCTTCTTAGATTCATTGCACTGGCCTCCTCTCTACCGTATGGAATTGAAGGTACGAGGTCAGTACACGGTCCTTTGTTCAAGTCGGTTTGAGCAACTTGACCACCCTTGGGATTTTTCTCAGTGAAACTGGGCAGTTGCCCTGGGGGTCGAGAAGCTAACTGTTCAGCCAACTGCCCGATTTGCCTCTCAAGATTTTTCATTGATCTATTTTGCTCCTCCCTAAAGGAGTCCCATTGAGCTTTGATATCACTTGAGTACGAGGAGCCTTGAGAGTTGTGGAGATTCTGTGAATAGGGCTGGCTGGGCCGACTTTGAACAGCAGGATTGGAATTGGCGGGCCAATTCTGATTGAATCTTTGAGTAGGATTGGAAAATTTTGAGTTTTGGTTCTGATTAAAACCAGGGTTTCTATTGAAATTTTGATTTGAATTAAAATTTGAATTAGGATTGAAACTAGAAGATTGATTAAACCCGTGGTTTTGGAAATTATTCTGGCCAGAAACTTGATTAGACCTTTGATTGTTCTGGCCATAGAACGCATTTACTTCCGCATTCTGCCCCGTTCATAGGACAGAATTTAGATGTGTGCCCCACCTCGTCACAATTCTGACATGTGACTTGATTAAACTGTCCATAATCATGAACAGCATTCACTTGATAAGGTGCAGGGGGATTAAATTGACACTGGCCATTCATATGGCGGTCGGCAACGATTTTAGCGATCTGAACCTGAGGGTTCTGTGGAAAAGAAGAAGTTTGATTTATCAGATTTGAAACTTGAGATGCTGCCATCTGCTTCTGCAGCATGGTGATCAAACTTTGCATGTTTACCTCCTCTACCTTAGGAGGAGGAGGGGGTGCTTGAATTGCTTGATAAGAGGGGGCGTAGTTATACTTTGCAATGTCCTCAAACAGTGCCCATCCCTCATCAGGCGTTTTCTTCAGAAACGCCCCACCAGATGAACTATTGACCATGCCTTTCGTAAGCTCGGTCAATCCACTAAAGAATGTATTGACTTGCCTTTGCAGTGGCAAGCCGTGGTGGGGACACTTTCTAAGCAGTGATTTGAATCTTTTCCAACAATCGAAGAAGGATTCATTCTCTTTCTGGTAGAATGTGAAAATCTCGTTTAAACACTGGGCTGTTTTTGAAGGTGGGAAGTATTGACTCAAGAACTCCTTTTCGAGTTCAAATTTGTGTGTAATCGATTCGAGGGGAGAGAAGTATACCACTCCTTCGCTTCTCCCTTTAGAGAAAATGGAAAAAGTTTCGCTTGATGGCATCCTCACTTACTCCTTGGATGCGTGTGGTGCCGTATATCTCAAGAATGTATGCAAGTGCGTGTGTGGATTCTCTCGACCGTAACCGTGGAAAATAGATGCATGCTGCATCATCTCGAATAAGTCCCGACCTTAGCTCGAAGGTTCAGGCGATGATATGGTCTGAATGACAATAGCCGGGTTGATCGTGGATCACGCCGCAGGCATGGCGTAGTCCGCCAACGACGCCTATCATTAGCGACCATTATTACAAAATCGCGATTTCCTTAGCTAATCGATCCTCAAGATCTTGCTCGGCTCGCTGCGAAACCGCAGCACGGAGATCCGCTGTTTGGCCGACTACGGTTCGGTCGGGTCGAGGTGTATAATAACGGTCCTTTGACTCCGAGTTTGCATAAACCGGACCAAAAACAAGTGAAAGCAACCTAAAGAATAAGAAATTAAAAGCCTAACTAAAAAAAATTAAAGCCTAAGAAGAGAAAAAGAAATGAGAATGGTTAAGACAAGGGCACAGACGGACGTCCAGAAACCTGGACGGGCGTCTGGCTGGAATTTGAACAAGACGGGCGTCTGGAAATCCAAACGCTCGTCCGAAAGGTTGAAGAAATGGACGGACGTCCAAATTGGATGGACGCTCGTCCAACAGGTGAAAAACGGTTCAGAGTTGAAAATTTTAGAACAGACGGGCATCCAATGGTCTAGACGCCCGTTTGGAAGCAGAAAACGAAGCAGGTACGGAGAAGAACAGCAGGAAAAAGAAAAACAGAAAGACAGATCGAAAGAAAGAACTAATCACAAGGGACTGTAAATAGAAGATCTTAAACCCTAACTAAAACCCTAATAACCGAATAACCTAACGATTATCAACTAAAACAGGAATAAAAACGAAATAAAAACAAGAAAAACGAAAAACAAAAACTAGGCAACCGTCCGGTTCCCCGGCAACGGCGCCAAAAACTTGTCACGGATTTTTACTAACAAAAACAAACAAGTAATAATATTTATAAATCCGGTTTTCCTCAAGTATAAGGATCGTAGTATAGAGGTTGATACCGAGTCGATCTTACGGGGAACTGGCGATTGTTAACCCTTGTTTTTGTCTAATCAAATTATGTCACGAAAACTAATCTAAACAGCGGATAAAACTAAACGAAACTGAAAGCAAACTTAACTAAAACGTAAAACTGGACATAAGATATGATCTAAAGCCAGGAAAGATACGGGTTGCGAACTATTAAACTAAAACTAATATGAAATAAAAGTAACTAATCTAGAAAATTCAAGTTTCACGGGATTAAATTCAAGTTTTAATGAACAAACGAGCGATTGATCCACCTATCCTAACAAGTATCAATTCCTATCTCGATTATATTGCGTTTCCTAACCAAGTTGTGATTTCATCTTGTCTAAAACATGAACCCTAATTTCTTAGGTAATTCACCTATTAATCTATATCTTTCGATCTAAGATTAACGATTTTACGAAGCAAAGGTGTAAACTTTAACCTAGCAATCTAACCTATTAACTCTCGTTTGATAGATTAAACAGCTATTCCTTATCATGGTGATCTAAGGTTTATGGAGACTTTCATCAACATAAAACAATCATAACATGCAAGTCTTTCGATACAATTGCAATTAAACAATCATAACATGCAATAAGGAAACAACTTGAATTAAATACTCACAATATAATCGCAGAAACGGAATCAAAACGTGTTGGATGGCTTCACAATGCTCGTTTGATGAAGCTTAGCCTCTCAACATCTTCTGGAAACTCGAAATTGTAGAAAAACTAACATAAAACTGCCTACTTTTAATCTAGAATTTGGAGCATAAAAACTGGAATAAAAGAAGTAAAAATGCAGCCTAAAGCCGCCCCTAGGTTTAGGGTTTCGAATAATGAGTATATGGTATCTCATATGTGGAGAAAACAGCTGCTATTTATAGAGTCTTGAGTCGGTTCGCCAAAGTCGGTCGAAGGACGCCCGTCCACTCTTGCTGGACGCTCGTTCACTCAATCAAACGCCCGTCCACTCTGGACGGGACCTGGACGCCAGTTCAATATGATCGAATTCTGATTTCTTGATCTTTATCTCTTTTTTCTCTATCCCATTCCTTCATTATCTCTTTTATCATCAATTAGCTCGAACTTAATCAACTTTTGATCATCTTTTGAGCCTCAAACATGTATCTATAACACATAAAAACATCGCAAAAATGTAATAATGTCCAATTAAACATAAAATCACAATTAAAACACCAAAATCAACCAATTTTGCGATTAACTCGTTAAAAACCTCATTTACTCAATACTTCCGTTAAACACTCGTTTCTTATGCAATTTTATACGTGTATGAGGGAAAATATCATAGAATATAGCGTTATAAATCGTATAAATTCACCCTTAACAACTCCCCCACACTTAAGCTTTTGCTCGTCCCGAGCAAAACAAAACATAATCAAGACTCGGAAAAAGATAGACATCTCAGACGATATAACATAGATCCAATAAATCAGAGGTTCACCACTGTGTGTGTGCAAAGCCATAGAAAACTTCCACTAAATCCAAACTTGAGAAACTCAAAGCAAAACTAGCTAATACCCCCTCGTAGACTAGCAATAATTGACACTCATAAGATGTACCCTACAAACGTGACATACCCCGAGAAGGATGATCGAATATATCTAGGGCCTTTCTGAAATACTCAGAGGATAATCCCTACAGCATATCTATCAGTTTCTACTGGGGATAAGATAGACGATAACTTAGTCTTATATCCATTTCATACCACTTCTTATATAAGTTGATTTAACTACTTCACATTTAAACGCACATCAGAATGAGCTCTTGCCCTGTCATAGCAGAATAGGATATTCGAGATATACCCTACCTTACTCCAATCATAAGGCAGCTTCTTCTGACTGTCGTGAGCTTTTGGTCATCATAGTGGTATAGGACATACGTGGTATACCCTATCGCACTCAAATCATCGACTAGCTTCCGACACACCCAATAATTCTTCATTTTTTTCAACTTTTTCATTTGACAATAAGTTACGTGTTACTTATCACATTGAAACCTCAGATATTCACAGTATATCATACTTCGGATCTAAATACAAACTATCATAAATCTCAAGATACGTACGTAGCACTAAGCACGTGACTTATAAGAAAATCAGTAATCACTCGTCCAAAAAGGGGTATAACTTTATAAATTAGCTCATCGTTCACTATGGCTCGTGAAAAATAGATCTCAGGTGAAACAACTAACTTATCAAACATATGATATATAGCCTGGATGACTATAAAAATAACGAACATTGAATCGAATTGCCTACTCGGGACAAAACAAAAACGAAAATGTCGAAAAATTCCGAAAATTCTAGCTCATTTTGCATAGAAACATAACGAATTAAGCAAATGTGACGATATATATCAAATCATCCCCCTCCCCCACACTTAAATATCAACATGTCCTCATGTTGTGCAGAATTAAAGAAAAGATAAAGGACTTAGCTGATTTGAACAGATACTCGAATCATCGGTCAGGCCGGAGCCTACGTAGTGACACTCAGAACTCGGAATCATACAATGTAGCTCGACAAAACTGCTAAAAATATACATGCACGACTTGACAAACACGGAAACATCTCGGGGAAAACGGGGAAGTATACCAGAATGAACAGATATAGCAAAACCGCGTATTATCAAAAGATGAAACATTAAATACATCCACGAGTTTAAATAAAGTAGAAATGGCAGTATGAGCGCCTTATGGCTTACATGATCCATCGGAAAGAATAAATAGTAGCTAAATGAAAAGTACAACGAATCCCGCAAACAAAAGTAGCAAAAATATAGAATCACAGTATCGAGGACAAATCAAAATCGAAAATAGACAAATAAAATCATGACTGCCCCGGAGCAGACTCATCAGTGAGAGGTACACCAGCCGTAGAAGTAGTCGATGAAGGTCCCGGCTGTGAAGTAGTAGCAGCAGTAGCAGTCGGTGCCTCCTCCTCCTCATCAGAAGACGACTCAGACCCGTCCAGAACATCCGCAATGGCCTGCTCAATCTCATCAGAATAGATATAATCAATGGTGCTCGGATTGAAGATTCTGTCGTCCCTCGGCTGCTGGCCGTCACTGATGCACCGTAATATCGTCAAGATGTTGTTCTGTGTATCCCGAATATCACCCATCCATTCCCGTAAACTGTTTGCCATGCTCAACCGCATCCGGACTGCGGGAGATAAAGTAGGAAGGGGGGATGCACGAGGCGGTGCCAAAGATGAACCAGGCTCCTGTGGTGCCCCCGACTCAGAATGTCCCGAAGACTTAACCTTCTCTCTCTGTATAGGTCTCGGGCTCTTCGGTTTGTGATCCGATCCATACTCAGGCACACCGGCATCAATACACAAACTGTGAATCAGGTGAGGGACGATCAAGCTCCGCGTATAAATCTTCTGATTGATAGATATCTCGTCATATAAAGCTTGTCCCACGTTTACATTTAGGCCAAATGTCAACGCATATAGCATGCCTAAGTCACCAATATGGAAATGTGTCAAGTTGTTCTTCGGCAACAACCGACTCTGAATAAACCTACACTGGACCTTCCAATCTTCCGTCCAGGTAGTGGTGACTAACTCTTCCCGGTCCCCACCCGGCCTCAACGTCCAAGCCACCTCCGGGCAAACTCTCAACCTCAACTCCTCCAAAGGATCCTGCCCCAAACTCTGTCTATAAACAATTTCTTCCTTATAATCCCGACCCTCAAAAGCCGCCAAGTTATACTTCTGATTAATCACATCCGGCGTAAACGGAACTTCCACCCCTCGAACCACAACTACCTTCGTCTCCAAGTCGGTCTCCGAGCAATTAGCGTAAAATTCCCGAACTAGGGAGCCATTTACCGGGGTAGTCGGGATCGTCATCAAGGCATCCCAATTCCGGTCTTTTAGCAACTTGACGAACCCCGAGTCTACCTTAGTCTCCAATGTAGCCCTCTCAATCAACATGGTCCTTGAGAAATAATGCTTGGTATAAGCGTTGTGGGCTCTAGGGTTCACGAATCTACGAGGCATAGGCATAGGGGCTACGGTTTTCGATTTTTTCCTAGGTTGTGCAGCCCTAGTCTCCACCGGTTCCTCTTCCCGAGGAGCATCCATAGCCTCCTCAACCCTAGATGATGCCCCACCTCTCTGAGCCCTAGGCATCCGTGCCAATGGAATATCATCATCCGTCTCAGACTCCGAGGTTGGCTCATCCCTCAAAGTTGCCCTAGTTTGGGTGGCTCTATGGGGTTGCTCTCGAATGCTAACACCCCGGTTCGGATCAACTACGGTGGAATCAAACTCTTTGCGTTTCTTTCCGGCCTCCCTAGCCACTTCCTTACCATGCCGCTTTACTACCGCCTTCTTATGAACCATAATTCAAGCCTAGACTAAACCAAAACAATCCCAATTCACAACAAGGCACCCGTTTAACATCCAAAGCGGGATTTCAAAACAACCAAACCACAACCACAACCATAATCATCACCAAACAACCCAGTCATCACCCATCACAACACCCCATCACCATAACAGAGCAGAAAGAAACCACAAAACCAGAAAAAAAAAACGAATTAAGGTAATATTCAAGTGAATGAGCCGACCCAAAGATCGAACTCACAAAAACGTGAATAAGATCCAGAAAAGTTGTTACTAACTTACCAAGTAGGGTGAGTAGATTCTGATCGAGATGAAAATTAGTCCAAACAACACCAATGTGGCTCCCAAAATCGGATTTTTTCTCCAAAAAGTCGGACTACAAAGGGTCCTGATTCTCCAAAAAGATCGTGTGTTGGGGAATTTGACTATGAAAATCAAAGAGAGGGTGTCAAGAGCGGTCTATAGCACTTTGAATCGCTCGAAATGGTTTAGAATTGAAGATTTTAGGCCTAAAGGAGGAAGGAGAAACGGTTTTCGCGTTTGAAAACTCAGAAAATTGAGGGTTCAATGACGGAGGGGGTATATATAGACAGATGTTGGACGCTCGTCCAACTCAGTGGACGGGCGTCCACTGGGAAATTAGATGAACTGGACGGGCGTCCTAATTTTCAGACGCTCGTCCAAACTTCCAAATTAAATACAGGATTGGAGGGAATATATCGGACGGGCGTCCAAAATGTTGGACGGGCGTCCACTAAATACACAGGGCAGACGGACGTCCAGTCCTCTAGACGGGCGTCCTGTGCAATTTCTCAACAAAATTATCAAATTTTCATCCACTTTAAATTGAAATAAACCGTTTCTCATTCAACTCAAATAAAACTTCAAAAATACAAATGGAAATCAACGAAGTACATAAAATACTAGGAAATAAGTAAAAACAAAAGAAAACAGTGGGTTGCCTCCCACCAAGCGCTTTTGTTTTACGTCGGGAGCTCGACGAAACAACCTAACAACACTAGTCATCATAAATTTCTGACCAATCTATCACCCGGATAAGACGGCGGAGCCTGTCAATCGCCGGAGGGAAATCATACTCATCCTGCAGACCCCAATCCTCACCAGCTACATCAACACCTCGAAAATGCTCAGCTTGCAGCACTAGCGCTAAATATGTCAGCATCGGATCATTCAGGATCGTGTATGGACGTCCTAGAGCCTCCTGTAACTCCTCAGTAGTGAAGTCTCTACCTCCCGAACAGCGGGGAACAATAAGAACATAGGTGACAGTCCTGATGCGGGTACTAATATCAAAGTCTACATGCAACACTATAGTCCCTCCCGGTCCGTCATCTACAGTGATAAGTGGGATCCTCCTAAGGAAAGGTAACTCCTCTGGTAGAACTCCGAAATCCATATCTAGAAAGCACAACTGACTGACAGATATAAACAAAAGCAAAACTTAATAAGGCTAAAAACTTAGTAAACTAAACTTAAATGCTAAAACTACAAAAGCACAAAACAAAAACAACTAAAGCTAACGATATCTAGGATGCCTCCTAGTGGCGCTTTGGTTAATGTCGTTAGCTCGACACCGTTTAAAGTTCAGCCTGGATCAGGCCATTTGACTTTTCTGCCAGCCACTACCTCATCTAGACTTTGATCAGTAGTTCGGCTGCAGAAACAGCACTTAACACATGGGGTGAAATCTTTGATAGCTTTCCAAACACGTTTGAACTTCCCCATGGTCGCCTTCTTCATCTTCTGAGTCTTCTGATGACGTTTCAGCTGACGCTCCCTCTCATACTCTTCCATATCCCAACTACCTGCTAGAACTTCTTCAGATCGACCACTACCGTCATCCTCTGAAAACAGGTCGGGTGAAAACTCGTCAAATGCTTCGACTTCTTGAGTACCACACCCGAGGATATCGAGGAAACGAACAATCAAAGGCTTTTCCTTGGGCTCACCAATGTAGTGCTTACACCTTTGACCATTCACTCGAAACGGTTGGTCACCATAACCGCGCAGTTCTAGAACGCCTCCAGGAATAATTTGGAGAATTTCGAAGGGACCGGACCAACGTGTCCTCAACTTTCCAGGAAACAGATGTAGCCTGGAATTGTATAGAAGAACTTGCTCTCCGACTTGAAATTCTCTTTTCTTAATTTTGGCGTCATGGAGGAGTTTCATCTTATCTTTGCTAATCCTGGCGCTCTCGTAAGCCTGGAGTCTGAATTCGTCCAACTCATGCAACTGCCGCAGTCAGTGCTTACCACAAGATTGGGAGTCAAAGTTCAGAAACTTTGTAGCCCAATAAGCTCTGTGCTCTAACTCGACTGGCAGATGACATGGCTTACCATAAACCATTTGATATGGAGATGTACCCATAGGAGTCTTATAAGCGGTCCTGTATGCCCATAGTACATCATCCAATTTCAAACTCCAGTCTTTTCTATGACTGTTGACCGTTTTTTCCAGGATTTTCTTAATACTCTGGTTGCTTCTTTCAACCTGACCACTAGTCATCGGATGATATGGTGTGCCTGTCTTATGACGAACACCATACTTTTTGAGCACTTTTTCTAAGGGTCGGTTGCAGAAGTGCGTCCCTTCATCACTGATCAAGGCACGTGGACATCCAAACCTCACGAAGATGTTTTTCTTTAGAAATTCCATGACCGTCTTATGATCATTGTGAGGAGTGGCTTGAGCCTCCACCCATTTGGACATGTAATCCACGAAGACTAAGATGTATTTGTTACCGCAAGATGATGGGAATGGTCCCATAAAATCGATACCCCATACATCAAAGACCTCGCATTCTAGGATGGGTTTCAAAGGCATGTCAAAACGCCTTGTCAGAGTACCGGTTCTTTGGCATCTATCACAAGCTTTACAGAAAGCTTCTGTGTCCTTAAAGATCGTGGGCCAATAGAAACCGGATTGGAAGATCCTAGCAACGGTTTTCCAAGGACCAAAGTGACCTCCAGTGGGTCCACTGTGGCACTGCTCAATAATACCGCGCTGCTCAGATTCTGGAACACATCTTCTAAGAAAACCATCTTTACAGATCTTAAAAAGATAAGGTTCATCCCAAACGAAAGATTTCAAATCAGAGAAGAACTTTTTCTTCTCCTGATAGGACAATTCTGGGTCGAGATATTGGGAATGAAGGTAATTGACAATGGAAGAATACCATGAAACATCGGGAGGACAACCGTCGATAAGCATAATGTTCTCTAGAGGAAAGTAAAGATCTATATCATCTGGATCATCCTTTTCCTCACTTAGCATTCTTGAAACGTGATCAGCTACTACGTTTTCACTGCCCTTTTTGTCTTTAATTTGAACGTCAAACTCTTGTAGGGTCAGTATCCAACGCAGTAGGCGGGGTTTAGCCTCTTTCTTAGTCATCAGATACCGCAAAGCAGCATGATCAGTCCACACAATCACTTGAGCTCCTAACAAGTAACTACGAAACTTGTCCATAGCAAAAACTATGGCCAATAGTTCCTTTTCAGTAGTAGTATAGTTAACTTGAGAGGGGTTCAATGTGTGGATCAAGCGTAATAGATTGGCTGGAATTTCCTTTGATTTTTGTCCTAGAACAAAGACTAAACCGCATAGTTTGATGCGTCGCACATAAGCTCAAAAGGTAGGTTCCAGTCAGGCGATATAAGAATTGGAGCAGAGATTAAACGGTCCTTAAGCTCCTCAAACGCTTGCTTGCAATCTTCATCAAAATTGAACTCAACGTCTTCCTTAAGTAAAGTAGACAGGGGCTTGGCTATCTTGGAGAAGTCTTGAATGAATCTTTTGTAGAAACCGACATGTCCAAGAAAGCCTCTCACTTCACGCACATTCTTGGGATAACTCATCTTCTCGATAGCTTCTACTTTTGCCCTGTCAACTTCTATACCTTTGGCGGAGATCTTGTGGCCAAGAACTATTCCCTCATCAACCATGAAATGGCATTTTTCCCAATTGAGCACTAAGTTCTTTTCCACGCATCTGGATAACACTTGGTCAAGGTTGTCAAGACAATCATCAAAGGACTGACCAAAGACCGAAAAATCGTCCATAAAGATTTCCATACACTTTTCTACTAGCCCGTCAAAGATAGCCAGCATACATCGTTGAAATGTAGCTGGGGCATTGCAGAGACCAAATGGCATTCGCCTGTAAGCGAATGTACCATAAGGGCAAGTGAAAGTGGTCTTTTCTTGGTCAGCTGGATCAATGGGTATTTGGAAGTATCCTGAATATCCATCCAGGAAGCAGTAGAACGCGTGCCCCGCCAAACGCTCAAGCATCTGATCAATGAATGGAAGGGGAAAATGATCTTTCATGGTTACCTCATTGAGCTTTCGATAATCGATGCAGACTCTGTAACCAATGACAAGTCTCAATGCTATTTCCTCTCCCTTCTCATTCTTCTCAATCGTAATTCCACCTTTCTTGGGAACTACCTGAGTCGGGGAAACCCATTCACTATCAGCGATGGCATAAATGATTCCCATGTCCAGAAGTTTGATGATTTCTTTCTTAACCACCTCTTGCATATGAGGTTTAACCCTCTCTGGGGCTGGTCTAACACATTTCGCACCCTCATTTGTCTTGATCTTGTGCATACAGATGTCCGGAGATATCCCTCTGATATCTCCTACTTGCCATCCAAAGGCCTTTTCATTTTTCTTCAAGACGTTGATTAATTTCATTTCCTCTAAACGAGACAGCTTGGCAGATATAATTAAAGGAAGCTTGTCACCTTCTCTTAGAAACACATACTTAAGATGTTTAGGTAACGGCTTCAACACCAAATCTGCAGGGGGGTCTTCTAAACTAGACTTAAGATCTCCACCTTTCAACTCAACATCGCTGAGTTTACTGAGCGGTCTCACTGCCAAAGCTTCACCGTCCAGCAACTCATCCTTAAATTCAGCTTCTAACTGCTCTAGACTTACCACACCATGATTATTCAAATTATCAACCAGTCGCTCATACTCCGTTGCAACAGCCATGACTTGCTTTTCCATCAAGTCATCGAAGTCATCAGATGTATCTTCAATGGAAAAACCGGTTGGAGGACCAGAGGGTACTTGAATGGATTTGGAGACATTATAGCTTACCTCTTGATCACCAACA